>DWLS01003835.1:0-15017 GCA_018246255.1 Pachliopta kotzebuea | reverse complement strand
CTAAGCGAAATAATAATGTCGCATAATAAAGAAGTACTTTTAAAATTTATGGAAAAGATTACACAGGATGCTGTTAATAGAAACAAAAATAATTATCAGGTATCATATTTATCGTCTTTTGCTATTAGTAGATAAAAATTATAAAAACAAACAAGTATTTGATAAGCAAATAAGGTCTCCGACAATAGTCCGAGGAATAAAAGAGCATATCAAAAAAAAAAAAAAAAAGTTACCATATAGGAAAATAACTGAAAATAAATTAACATGTAGTAATTATTGACAGATCTGAAGCTATAAATAAGGGTTATAATGAAAACAAGAAGAGAAATGAAGATAATAATATACAAATAAATTGCAGTGTTTTTTGTAAAGTATTTTTTAACCTATGTATGTTTGGAATATTTCCAGGGAAGGCCAGAGAAGAAGAGAGCTGGACAGGAAAGGAAAGGACAGGGCGTGGAAATCATTCTATAAAATCATACTTAGCAACTTGTACTTTCAGAAGCCTGTCATCACCAAATAATTAATGTGGGCTGATGATTATGGTCCCAATAACCCCATTAAATAGTTAACAGTTAAAAACAATTCATAGAAATTCTATTTAAAATAATTACTTGTTTGTAAATTTAAATAAAACAGTTTAAAAGAATCTGGACTGTAAAATTATTACGCTAAAGACATAATTTTGTTTAGTTGTTAAATATGGCAAGACTTACCTAACCCACGCGTATTGTTATTGTGAATGTCGTTTTAGGGTTCCTTAGAAATTTCATTGTCTATTATAGACAATGAAAAATACAGAATATAATGTATGTAATAGACAACCTCATAGTTTAATAAATTAAACCATAAGGTGGTCTCCAAGGTGTAGAGCCCATAAAGAGGAATTTCTGCCATTCAGGATAACGATGTGAAACCTTTAAAAAAACACCCAAGATATTTTATTGAATTTTGTAGTTTTTCTTTTTCTTAAGAAGCATTAGATAAACATCATAAGGCCGGGGAGAGGCATAAAAGAAATTCTTACTCAAAGTGAGATATGGGACTACGAAGATTGGGAAACGCTGGTTTAAAGAGACCTTTTTCAGACAATATTTGAATGGACAAGAATAGTACAAAACAATATAATAGGAGATATATTATATAGTATTTATTGACAAATGATTTTGTTAAGTAAAAATTAACTTCAAAAGAAGTATGACATTAGTTCCTATAATTTAAAATTAGTTTACTGGTGAAAGCTCTCCGGAGGACTAGTTAAGTACCACCGCAGCTCCTATTTCTACCGACAAATAGTAATGTGCAAATATTACTGTGTTCCGGTTTGAATGGTGCTGTGTGCTAGTAAAATTAATGGGGTAACGAGACAGCGCTGCGTCATATTGTTATGAGCAAGCGTTTCACTTACTATTAGGTGAACGCCTTACTCCTCTCTTCCCTTAATCTATTAAAGAAAAACTGTAATATAACTTCTACTACATATTATATACATGTTTTTTATTCGCTAAGAGACATGACTGCTCACTGATAAACTAGTTACTTAGGTTATATTAGCTGCTATATATATACTTAGCTAAAACAAAAACTTTTTTGAAATTGTTTATATATCAATATACTTTTAGATTTAACTTTGACTTTATTATATTCCTCCTTTACACTCCAGGTTTCGTTCAACTAAGCGGTTATGTTATAAACTACCCTCATTGAATACGAAATGTTTAACCGACAAAACAAAACAGAGCAAGTTCAATGCACTGTTAAATAACAGATTTAAAATTTTACTGTAAACAATTTGTTACGTATATCAAAAAGATGGGATGCTGTACTGAATGTAAACAAACATTCCTATTCACTGTGTTACTTTATTTAGAGTGTGTATTTTACTTAAAGTATACTTTACTTCTATAAAAATCTAAATTATGTATTTTTGTGCATATGTATATATTTATATAACTTATCTGTTTGTAATATTAATATAACTTTAAACATAATTCATGTAAACGTTTACGCAATATTTATACTAAAGGAGTTCATTAATTCATTATTTTCTTAGTGTTTTCGTTTTAAATATATTTTTAGTCTGTTTTCAGTAATATAATTTATTAATATATATGTAATTTATTTTGTTATTAACTTTATTTTAAATATAAATAAAACTGTTAGAAAAAATTAATTGAAAATCGTTTGAAATAAAACAAGGGTTGAAAAGTTTAAAGTTATATATAACTTCATGTAACAGTCTATGATGATTGATGGAGTCCACATATGTGATAGTAATCATAGTCATTACAAAATAATACCATTTTTAATTTAAATCCTTTTTAATAATTGTTGAAACGAAATTAAAAAAAACCCAGACCTGTTTCGCTTTTTTGTTATTCGTTGTGGCGGCGAGACTGCACTTCACTAGATGGTAACTGATGTTTTTTTATTAGATACGGGTCAATGCTTGATCACAATGGTGTTAAGTGATGATGTGATCTATGATGGTAAAGCGCATTAACCTAGCAAATGCCTATTCACTGTTTTCTTGAAGACTCCCACATCGTTATTGGACGGGAACACTGACGCCGGAAAGTTATTCCACTCTTTTGATGTTCTTATTAGAAACAAGGAGCCAAACCTGATTCGCTTGCCCATAACATGATGCTGGTTAAGATGGTATACACAGCACCGCATTGCCCTCGTTGCCTTAAGACGTAACGTGTTAAGTCTCGTTACCCCAGTAATTTCAATAGCTTACACACAGTAATATCTGCACATTCAGTCCCTTATTTAGCAGAGAGAGGGCTGAAGCCGGTATGGAGATTGGAGAGAAGATCAGTGTTGGTAGTATCGTCTCTCTGATGACTGAAGACAAGAGTCGCCGCATTTTTATAAAATATGCGAAGTAGTATAGTAGGAAAAGTAATAAACCAAAATAAGACCAGAAACGTATAAGATGAAAAATGTAAAATTGTAAAACGTATATAGGAAATGTTAAGAGAAGGAACAAATAAATTAAATTAAAGTAATGTAATAGAAATAAGGATAAATTAACAATGTGTATATATATAAATATAAGAACATAAAAACGTAAAAATGCTGCGAATTTTGAGCTGAGAGGCAATGCATGAAAGACGATAAAAGGGATATGTAAGAATGGACGAAGTAAAGTATAGAATAAAAAGAGATAAGCTTTAAAGAAAGGAATCGACTGAAAATATATAAATCGGAAAACAGAACTCTTACCCACAATACGAAGAGGAACAACCGTATTAAAAAAAAATCGGCACTTTACTATTTGGTAGAAGTAGAAGTTTAAGAAGAGTTGCAGCGGTACCTACCTAGACGGTCTCCGGCAGAAGAGACCTGTCCCAGTAAATAAATTGTTTGCATTCTTTATGAGAATGATCCTAGTCCCAGTAGTGGGAAGTACGGACAAAATAAATATTTAATGTATCAAACCATTAACAGGAACAACTTTATTATTGATTTGTAAACTTTACACAATATTAGAATGTTTACACCGTCGTTCCAGAGAATTGTGTGTTTTCATACAAAAGTACCAAATAGAATGTTAATATTATCATAATTTTCGTAAACTTATACACATAGTATTAATGTATTTAGCATTAGCATTGTTTAGTGATGGTAAACCTTTTTGAGAATTGGTCCAAATTTTGATCGTTATTTTTTTAGATCTAACTCGTGGATTACTAAGTATTTGATTGAAAAAGGAATTAAGAAAATAACATACAATATATATTTGAATGAATACTTATTTTATTTTATATTTAAAAGGACAACTTGCGGCTATTACATGTAACGTTGAATAACGTCAAAAGCCATTTATAAGTTATCACCAATAGATAGTAATTAGTAAAGTATAACAAACAATGAACATTCCACTCAAAATATTGTAAATAAATACAATGATACAAAACATTAATATGTAAAAGTAACTAAAATAATGACTAATGAAAGGTGTAAGGGAAATAGAAAAAACGATTTATTGTTAATTTATTAATAATTAATAGCTATATATATTGTTTACATATGAATAATAAAGTTGATTATTAATTATTTAATAGGAAATTTGTTGGAACGAATATGCTTCAAGTTATACAGATACAGTAATATGATAATCAGCTAGCCAATTTTTAGTTGGAAATATTAGTTAATAAATACGCATCTAGATGAATATATATATATATATGTTACCGGAAATGTATGTAATCCGTCGTTGTATACAAATCCTAGGAAATGTGTACAATTCGGATACTATTTAAGAAATGTTTAAAATATTATTAGAAAAACTATTTAATGCATAGATATCTTAGGAAATTTATAAATTTCCACGAAATTGTATATAATTCCAATTTCGTATTAGGAAATGTATAAAGCAAATGCTTTCTGTAATAAAACACGTTGATAATAATATTTTTTTATTATAACACTTATTGAGACAATCGGGTAACAGTCATACCGTAAAATAATAATAATATGTTCATATTATCTTACTAATTAAAACTTCTAAAATCAACTATCTATTACCTTTTAACGTATCACAAAATCAACTTATATTTATTCTTATAAAATCAATTGATTTAGGAATTACATGCATTTTTTCCGTTAACATTTATATATTTGAGTAATCTCTTTTTCACATAATGTTTTTTTTTAATAAAATTCATAGAACAAAAGCAGATAGAGTCAAATACAAGACAAATGTTAACGAGAAGAAAGTGTGGGTCAGTTTCTGACGGTTCATAGGTTTACTATTAGTCTAGTATTTAATATATTAGTACTTATTCCCAGTAATGTTTGAAGGGATACTCGTGACTGACGCACGAGTTCCTCTTACCACGTGATCACTTCACATTGTTCGAGTTTCAATTAACCATTAAACAAAGTAACATAGATTGTGTACACAACAGCTATTGTTGTACACGTTTTCAACGTGATCGAAGGGATGGTGGTAGATCTTTATTTACGGTGACTGCCCATGTACCACCGGAGACAAACAGTACTGTGTTCACGACAGGTGCTGTATGCTAGTGAAATTACTGGAGTAACCACTGGTTGTAACTATTCTCATCTATGCCAGGCAGCAGCTGGATGCGTATAGCCGAAGTTCGGTCTAAGTGGCGTTCCGTGGGAGAGCCCTATATCCAGCAGTGGCCTGTAACAGGCTGATGATGATTATGAGGTTCCTGTTGTTACAGATCATCTACGTAAACATCAGAGCAGCTCCTATTGTAGGAAACAAACAGTACTGTGTTCCAAACAGGTGCTGTATGCTAGTAAAATTACTGGGGTATCAAGTAGTAGTCCCCATTTCTGATCTGCGCAAGGTAGTAGCTGGATGCGTATAGCCGAAGATTAAGCGGGGTTCCTTGATAGAGACTTATGCCCAGCAGTGAACTGCTGTAGTATGTGGATAATGATGATGATAAGGAGAGAAACGTAATGGGGTGCTATATATACCATATTAATCAGTGCTATGTGATGCGCAAGCTTTTCGCTTACTATCAGGTGAACGACTTACCGTCTCGACGATATGACTAAACATTAACTAATCCTACTAATACCTTCCCTTTCTTGGCGTGCGTCCGTGCAGAATAGAATGACGCTATGCCAACTTAATAGCTGACTTATGATGTATGTATACAAACACATATGCAACGGGCAACTACTAGTCATTCATAAACTATTTCAAAAGTCATTCTGACAATTACTATTTATTAGTCGTAGTGAGAAGCTTTCCAGTTTATTGAGTCATGTTCCAGGTTCGATACCGAGGACATGTGGTGGTGATAGAAATTAATAATATATTAGTTTAATATAACTATATAATAATATAATAGTTAAAAGATTATTAATCGATAAAATACAAGTGAAGTCATACATATGAGAGCTAATACTTATTTTGTTCGTTTAAAAAGTTATGAGAGTAAAATTGTATTTTTGTAGGAATTAGAACTAAAATTACCTTTCTAAGGCTTTTTAGTAATAAATTTAGTAATTTTTAGGATCTCTTAATAATGATAATAACTGAGAAAATAGTAGGAAATCCTTGGTAAAATATATCTATGAGATCTTGGATATTCATAATACAACAAAACCTAGTTAAGATCCTAGCTTTTAATTACGTATATATTAACATAAATGACATAAAAATATATGTCATAATTATCTCATAAATTAAAAAGGCATTTTTTAATAAATTTATGTACATAAACATATAATACTAATAACAATAATAATAAATGATTGACTGATACATTTATATCTAGTTCAATTGTCTCACTGCTGAGAATGGATTAACAATATTAGTTGTTTAATAATTAATTATATAGTTATAAATATAGTTTAATATTGTAAATATAACATTAAGTAATTACTTTATAAGTGTACAAATCGATTACTTTTCTTTTTAATACATCAAAAGCAACGTCTTATCTATGTGGGCGCTTCTACGAACTCGACGTGGAACATTGGAGCAATTGTCTCATGTCACTAAACATTACGTGTTTCCATTGTAACATAGTGTTCGTATTACTATAAATAAAATATTCAAAAATTCATATAAAAATGTGCTGTATTTTTAAACCATGTGTAAAGATAATAATTTGAAATTATTTTCAACACAAAGTAATATAGAATATAGTATTATAACCTTAAATTTAGTTAAAATTTGTTATGGGTAAATCACTTAGTATCAGGTGAACGTCTTGCTCGTCTCGTCGTCTCGTCGAATGAAAAAAAAAAATTATTTAAAGTAATTTTATATACTAAAATCATAATAAAATACTAAAAATTTAACCAGCATACTTAATTGGTTAACATGATACTTAAACACTTTGCTTTTAATTATATAAGTAAAAATGTTGAGTTGTTAATTATTTTCTTATTCGCCGAAGTGATAAGATGAACAGGGTAACACCTGATGGTAAGTGATACCACCTATAACACAGTGGTAATAGTAAATATGTGTTAAGCTGATATACACAACACCAGGGTTCTCAAGTAAGAGAAACAAGTACAGAACTTATATGAAAGAAAACATTACTATATGAAAATGATAAATTAGGAAAGGGTTTTATTCCTTATTTTTAATTTAAAATAGATCAAAACTGATTTAAACTATATCTTAGCTAATGTACGTTACCTCATATACCTATTAACTCATAAACCTTTCTTTAAACTTTCGTGGTGTCAAGTGAAATGGGCACAGGACTGATGTTTAACAATCATCGGTTTGAGACTTTCTCCGAAATGGTTCAGCCGTATTTCCAGCAAAAAACAATATGAGTTTCTTTTAACCTTATCAGTTCATTAACACGGTTAATGGAGGGTCAAGACGGATTAGTGTAGTATAAACATTTGCTTACACTTCGCCTTTAGTAGTGAGAAGCTGTCCCATATTATTGTAAGACCGGCTTACTCTCACAAGGACAGAATCAAGGCTTTTTAAGATTAATCCTTTTTTGAGTTAATTTTGTTAAAATATCTTAAGTTATAGCTGTTATCTTTAACTTAATTATATTACATTTGAAGTGCTACAATTGTGTGAGATTCGGGACGTTGACTCGTAGTATGGAGTATGTTAAGCGAGCGTGGCAAGTACCGCGCACATTCTGTTACCCTGGTAGCTGATACGTTTACACGCTCCGTACGCATGTGCAGACAGAGACAACACACAAGCGCATAGAAAATTAAACCGACCGCACATGAACTGCGACGTCCGTAAAATGGCGTAACATTTACGTATAGAATAGAATAAATTACGCGTGTTGTTAACATGATAATGACGACCGTACTACCATGTCATTAAAATTTCGTAAATTATTAACAAAGGTACAAACTTAGTTCACTTGTAATTAAACATCTAAAATATTATTAAATATTCAGACAGATAACCCTCATTACAAGTAAAACTTCTTTTTATTCGTTATAGGAAGCACGAATAAATCAAAACCCACTCACTATAAATATGGCGTTTTGTGTATTTTAATGTCAAAATAATAATAATTATTATTAAAATTATAACAGACATGTTTTGTTTAATGTAGTGACGGGACTTGATAATAAGTGATATATTATATAGGCCGTCATCAGAATAGACATGCTGGATGCCATCAATAAAAACGCCACTAATTTGGAAAATACTTATCGTATATATTCGTAACAATATTCTAGAATATTAAATAAGTTTGCCCACAAAAATGTAAATACAAAATGAATAAAAACAGTACATATAACAAAACCTTCTTTGTTAGATTTTATTTAAAGAGAAAAAACAGTAAACGAAACGTAACTCTGGTCAGGCTTGAAACCATGGGAAAAACAAATCTCGAAACACAATGAACGAACACTCTCGCGTTCATGCTCTCCTAGTACTTCTGCAGAAACGATGACGTAATATCCCCTCTACAATGAATCCCGAAAACGGTGCCGTTCTTTCCAACCTCGCTACTCACTCATTCCCTCTCTTTCTGTCATTTTCACATTTAATGGAAATTCAAATTGAATTTGAGTTTGAATGAAATTTATTATTGATATTGAGTAGTAAAAAAAATAAAATGATACATTAATATGAGAAACAAAACTTAAAGTAATTAGAATTAATAGAAAAAGCAAAGTATATAGTGAGTTAATAAGAAAATCTAATTCTTTATTTAATGTTTTAACTGCGAGGCGCAGTGGTAATAAAACAGATTTCGATTCCGGAATCGAACCGTGGGCCACATACGTGGTAGAATTTTAATTACATCAACAAGAAAAATATTGGGCAATACAAGCAAGCCATTTTAGGTGAATGTTCCAAATTTTTATTGAAATCCTCGTCGGCTATGCGCTCCTAGTAAACGAGGTCTCATTGCAGGGATACTTTTCAGGCGGAGTTCTCTCTCCCCCTTCTCCCTCTCCCTCACTCCTTTCTCCTTCCCCCCGCAATCCCAAGTAGATTTTGTTGTTTGACGGTTATTAATCCTTAACCCAGATACGCAAGAGTTCAAAATCTTTTTAAGTAGTGCTTTGTATGGGGCAGTTGGATTTGTTCGCTTACGGATTACAACAATAAAACGAAATCCCTTTAATGAATTAAATTAATTTACCAACTAAATTGTCTTTCCTAGTTTTTTCTTATCTTTAATCTAGATAGTACACAATTTATCTAAATTTATTAATTGATATATAATTTAAAATTTATAAAAATGTTGCCTTGATAATACAATACAACTGCTTCGGCTTGGTCTGCCTCTCATGCTTCTCTTCCAGCTTCTACTCTTCGTCGATCCTCATCGCCCTGGTTCACTTTTATCTTTTCTACATTTATATTAAAAAATTAATATTAAAAAAAAACAGTCCTAGAAAACAAAATGGCTGTATACTATCACCAACCTAAACAGACTTTGTTGTTTCAACCGCACTACATTTAAATTTTTATTAACTCTAGGTATAAGTTTAATTTTTACAGATAACATCTGTAAATTACTGCAGTAATTAGTAATGTACAATACCGAGGAAAAAACCAAACAAATATGATCTAATATATAACACAGAAAATTGTAATAAAGGAAACCATAATAATAGTTTTAGATAGATCTTAAATTTTTTGACTTCAATAAAACGAGTATTTTTTGTGATAATTTATCGACGCCATTTATACAAAGAAGTTCGGATAAATAATATCCTTTTGGAAACACGCAAACTTAGTTCCATATTTTTTTAAGCTGAGGAAAATATCCAAAGATTAATTATCTTAAATAATTACTCATCATCACAGTCATAACCTCCAATCAAGTAGAAAAATTGAGACAGCATTTGCATAATTTCACATCGATAACGGCACGTGTAACAGTTAAAGCTGGATAAATAAAATGGCTGCCATTTCATCTGGGGAACGTGCCATGAAACTTTATTATATTTATACTATTATTAACTGTATAACATTGTCGGATGGGTTTATTACAAACTGGCACTCCGACCGCAATAAAACGGCATTTGAAATCTCAATCTGCAATTATTTACAATTTGTGACCATTACAATGTAATTACGAGTACATTGCTACGTCTCAAATGATTAAGATCTTTAATTACTATAATCAATTGTTGACTACTTACTGTTACTGCCTTTATCTACATTTACTAGTAGATCTCTTGCTGGAGACCGTTTACGTAGGTACCACCGCGGCTCCTATTTTTACCGCCAAATAGTAATGCAAGCATTACCCCTTTTTCTTCCCATCTCTTCCTCCTTCCCCAAATCCTCTTCCCTTGTCTACCTCCTCTCCCTTATACTATATAATTTATATATATATACACTTTTCAGCTCGCGGAGTCCGGATCCGCGAGCTCAGGGTCCGATGAAGCTTTCACGGCCATAATAGTGGCCGAAAGCAAAAGCTTCATTCGAAAAAAGACTGTGTTCCGCTTAGAAGGTATGCTAGTAAAATTACTGCGGTAACGAGATTGAACATCGTACGCCTCAAGACGACGAGCGCAATGTGATGCTGTGTATACCATCTCAACCAGATCCACGTTGTTATGGACATGCGTGTCACTTACCACCAGGTGAACAACATTCTCGTCTCGACGAATAACAAAATCAGTAAATAACTTAACTCTTTTTTGTACAATAATTGCTGATTACCTTTGTAAGGAGTCCCACACAACATTCTGGATTCAAGCCAACCTATCCTGCTCGTGGTGCACCCTACTAATTAACAGACCAGGGTTTGGCTACATATCTATCCGCATTGGACTTGCGTGGTGGGAGACGGCCCAAATTCGACCTTTATTAGGGGAAGCGTATGTCCAGCAGCGGACGTCTATCGGATGATAATGATGATTACCTTTGAAGATAAGAACAATAACAAGAGTTCAACCTCAAACTATTTTATGATTTTGTTGGTAAGTCTATTATTGTCCACTGTGTCATCCCCATTATGGGGTGGGTGACAGTGGGTATCAGCTATGCTTGATGTGAGTTCTAAAAATCTGATGCTCAGTGACTAAGGCTTAAGTGGGTCCTGGGCAATTTTATAATTCCGGGCCAATTTTTATAAAAATTATAAATCCTATTTAAGGTCCTCGTACATTACGGCCTTTTGGCACGTTCCTAGGTTGCCTAGACCTTACTCCCTGCTAGCGATCCTTTAATGTAGTTAATCTTTCTTAGTCGTATTTTATTAGCCAAAGCTTGAATAACGGTTAGAATATCCTAACTAGTTTTACACATAATTACAATTTTTTAATTTTGTTTTAATTCGTCACCAGATGTCGCTGTACAACAAATACATTGTTCAACCAATTACCATGACGGTAATTGGTATGTAATAAACATGCACAAGGACGTAATATGCACCTGGAATATCTTTATATGATATATCAACTAGTTAGTAATAATATTACTATCACCATTTACCTTCACAGTCATCAACATTAACAGTAAATGTCAACGAAACAAAAGCAGTATTTAGAGGTACTTACAAGTGACAGTTTGACATTGTCAGCCGAATAAACGCCTACTGCTGGTCATAGACTGCGATGGTCAGTGACAGTTTATGGTTAGATAATTTTATACAGGAATACCTATTATACTTATTTATAAGAATATGTAGGTATTTTAATTAAAAAGAAAACATATTAAACTAATTGAAATAGTTTATCAATCCTGAGTTCGATAAAGTTATAAGTTTAATTTTGTAACGCCTTGAAGAACCCGTTCCAGACAACTCTGGAAAATTTATGGAAAGACAATGTCACCACGATTTTGCTTTAGACGGACATTCACTGTATGTGGTCACGTTGCTAATCGCTTGCCTGATCCCAAAAGCGCTTCAGGAGCCACACGTGGAGGTAAAAGCTTAACCTTAGCGTCATTTTCACTTAAAATCAAGTGTCAGGTCACCGACGATAAAATAAATCTAGCCATCCCTTGTATTGCTCAAATATTACTCTGTAGTAGTTATAGTAAATTATTGGGATAACGATACTTAACATTTTATTTCGAGGCGATATAATGCAATGTATATCTAACCTAATCTAATTAACACCACATCGTCATAAATAGATTCATCACTTACTACCAGGTGTTCGTCTCGTTCCTTCATAGTAAATAATAAAAAAATGTTGAACTTAATAATTATTTATTAACCTTTTTAGTTATCTTTAAAATAAAAAAAAAAAAATTATAATATTGTCCAGGTTTTTGATAATTCTTGGGAACCCTAACATTTCTATGTGTTCGTGGCCTCGTGCACCTGTCGAACGTCTGTGTGCGGGAATGGGGAGAGATATTGGTTGTATTGATCGGTTCGGAAAGAGCTCTTCACGGTTCATGGTGTCCTAGTACTTTCCGATCGACTTTCCATTACCGATACGTTCCCAATAATCGGACCGATTCTCCCTCCTCCCATACCCGCCCTCCATCTCCCGTTCAGCCCATTCTCCGTACCCAACCAAACTTACCTTTTACACCGATAATTTTAAAACGAAATATTAAAAAATTAATTGTTTTAAAAAGCTTCATTAAAATATTATAGTTTTTCATCACATTTTTTTGTGCTTTGCTGATGCTCAATTATGGTCTCAAAATTGTTTATTAAAATACTTGTTCGGGTTAATTAGAAAAGAACCCTCAAGAGTCCAAACGAAAGGGCGATGTCCTTAAATTAAATATACTTATACTTATTTCTATTACAGTGATTGACTTTAGCTATTAAAAAAATCTGAAATTGTCATCTACACAGTATTCATGCAGTTTAATAATATATAATTAATAAGTTTCACGCAGAAGCGACAGATTTTTTAACCAAATTTTTTTTTAATTAAAATTTTGTCTAACATGGAGAATGTTTGCACAAAATTAATTTACAGATATTTTTAATCCAAATATCAAAAGATTTGATATACTTAAAAAAATAACAATATAAATGAAGAATGGCATTAATATAAAAATTATTTTCAAAATCAGTTTTTAATCTTTTTTACTATGTTCATTGAATTCCGCACTTCCTGTACTGTCACTTCCGCCTTTTCCTCTCTCAATAATTTTACGTTCAGAAACAGTAATTGTTCTGTCCGTAGTTATTTTAAATTAATTAAAATATTTTATATTTTTTATCTACTCTTAACCTTTATGTGATGTTAAATGACAATAAAGCTGAAAAGTAATGAATGAAATGATGGTGAGGTGTTGTTGGATAAACAACAGCTTTTATATTTTGACTGCGAAAACAATATGGCGGTAAATTATGATAATTATTATTTAATAAATGTATTGAAAATTTAAGGTTATTTCGTTTCTACGCAATATAGAGTTTTTACGGCGGTTGAATAAACTAGAAATTATACAAATACTACTCACGGGAATAAATTTTAGTTTTCGAAGTAACTGTTATGGAACATTCTAGAAGTTACCGCAGACTCTGTCCGTAATGTAGCAAATTAATTCCGTTATAATTAATCGTTACGTTCAACAAATTGTTACAATTGAATATTAATCAAAACTAACTAATTGAAATATGATTGCCTAATGTTATGGAGTTGCGAGAACTGCTACACCTTTTACTTCAACCATTGTCACACTTTGCTGGAAAATGTAGTCCGTACTCTTACAAAAGGCGCGCATGTAAGTAAATTCTTTTGTTAACTTAATTAGTTATTAATTAATTTACGTGATTCATTGCTTATAGTGGTGAAAAAATAAGTAATAGACAGAAAAAACAATGTTGGTGAAAAATTTAAATAATGAATTTTACACCATACATTGGATAGAAAACGGCGCAGAGTATGACTAAATAAATGAAAACTTTTAAAACTACGTCTAACTGACGTAGTAAAAAACCTCACCACGCGCCACCATCATACATCATGAAGCAGAAACTGGAATTGGTTGCTTCAGCGCTCCAAGCCCCCAGAAGTACCAGGCAAACATAATAACATAAGAGGTATCCGCATTCCATTGCCGGGTCCTTTACAAGCGTCGAGCCTGCCGGTCAATAAACCGGTGTAGACAAGGATAGGAACGGGATCTCTTGCAGTCTCATTCACTCCAAATTATGTTTCTTGCAAAATGTTTCCTATTTCTATAACACTTCAGTCTCTTTTTGTATAAATCAATAAACAGGATTAGCTTTACTGCCTCCGTGGCGCAGTGGCTAAACGCCGGTTTTGTAACACGGCGGTCTTTGGTTCGGTGTTTTGGCTACATGTTATGGAATTTATATGGTGGTAGGGTTTCGAATCCATCTGTCTATCTACTACTATCCTTATGAGACAGCATAACTGTTCCGGCTGTCAACATAGAACCTCTGGGTTAGAAGGCTGCTATCCACAGCCTGATTGTCACTTATCACGTAACGTAAAGGAGAAACATTAGGCTGTTTTACTTGTAAGAAAGAAAAAAAACAGCGAACAGCTGATTCCCGGAATTTACAAAAAGTTGGAATAGATTTCGGATCATTTTCCATTTTCAAATTAAACTTTATTTGGAATAAGGTTTAATTTAGATTGACAAGTTATTTCATGGTATGTAGAAAATGAGGGATGGGACCGTGAGAAATTCGGGAAGAAACTTCTTCGTCAGTACCAGGAACGCATGATGTTGATAGAGACGCGATTCCCACGGTTATCCACTCAAAGAAGTCCGCACGCTCAATTTGATTTTAACGGACGGAACTGCTACTAATTAAAAAAAAAATAGAAATGGTTGCTCATTTAAATTTGTCATTTATCAATTATTCAACGGTTAAATTTTAGCTTCATATTAGCTCCATTACTAACTACGAACAATTTAGAAGACCTTAAATATTGCAAATATTCATTACGTAAATAAACAACTTAATTATTTTGTTTAATATGGAATTGCTGTTGCGGTATTAAATATCGAGAAGATATAATTTCACAAATAAGGTTTTATGCAACGGATGTGATTTCTAAAATATTTAATGATTCTGATTAATTAATAACGAACAATTTGAATAATTTTAAAATTTAATAATTATTATTAAATTCATGAAATCAAA
>DWLS01003834.1:0-15018 GCA_018246255.1 Pachliopta kotzebuea | reverse complement strand
TGTATTCTCACCATCACTAGACATTGGCGAAATTATTGCGCAGAGCAGTAGAAGCCATAAACAGAAAAATAATATTATATTAAATAACATTATGACGTGCGTTGGCTGCAATGTGGACCTTCTCCTTTTAACGTCAAGTTACATATCTAATTTGCATTAGATTATTCCGATCAGAAATATTACATTGGCCAATTTCACGTGAATTAACTTATGAGCTCTCTTAATCAAACGGCAATGACTGTGTAATCTACCCACCAACCCAACTCCTCGACGTGTGACACAGCCGCTGACGGAGACGGTAAAAAATTAAGAAACATACTAAAATAAATTTAAATGTTCGTTCAACTTGGTGAGTTGTGTAAAGAAAACTGTACAGCGCAAACGATAAGTCATCATCGGATGCAATTCAATGCGTTCGGCCTTGCGGCATACACATTGGTTACAGCGGCTGGTAAGGAACTGTTCACATGCCATAATAAACATACCGTTAAAGAATTTTTTTATATGACGAAGTAATGATACAATAGACTTACTTGATGGTAAATAACTAACCTGCCTAAAACTAAACTGCAGTACATCGCGTTTATATTGAGATATTGCTATAAACCGTAACAAAATATTGTTTGCACATACTGTTAATAATTATAGGATGTTACGTTGACAAATATTATAACAGAGTTCGAAAATCAAGCAAATATTTTACAATCCCTGTTTGTCATTGATTAAATATACACAAAATATAAAATTGTTACATTTTGACTTTTTTCGCATATCCTCTATATCTGTAGCGCATAAACTATAACATTTAAAATCACATACCGTCACAGATTATATAATTTCATATAAAAAATTAAAAAACAACTGCCTTTGATAAAAAGCATCGGTACTGAATAAATATTTTTTCATTATTATATTAATGTTGAATAATTGAAAAGCTAATCACATGACCGTTACAGACACGGTCATAATACTGAACAACTTTGTCACTTGTGTCTTTCATAACAAACCCTTATTAACGCAAACCAGATTACGATGTTTCTTATAAGGTAAGTAATCACAAAGATGTATCTTTTACGCATTGTAATTCTTTGTGTTTTACATATACAATTAATTTTAAATCGATCTAGTCAGGTACCTATGTACAAGTGCTGAACAGTCGAATATATGTTCAAAACGCATTGATCCCACTTTCAGAGAACCAGGCCCGTTGCGAAGCAAACTTCCTTGTAACCACGACGGTATTTTACCTGAAAATTTTTTAACATTGTTCTACATACTACATAATACGTAAAATATTAATAGAGAAAAGCCTAGTACATGTTTTTAAACACTTTATAGAGTTTAATTGAGGACTCTTATGATGACGGATTGTAAAAAGTAAAACTACAATATGCATATAATTTTTCGGAATTTCAACTAAATTAAAAATCAATTTAGAATCGAATACACTCTGCAAATAATAGTATGCAATGTAGTTCAACACTAACCATCTTTACTGCCGTCTGAGATTACTCTGTTATATTTCTTTTGGATCATTAACAAAAAAATCCATCGACAAAATAAAATAAGTAGAAAAATAAATTAACTGTCAAAAGATTCAGTTTGTTAACGAGAATAATAGATTGAAACTTATGATATGAATACATGAACCATACCTGTGACTTTACCAGGTAGCGGCTCCGTCACCTCCTCGTCACATGATCTCAACCAAATATCGCTGTTACAATTCGGATATAACTTGTTAGTACACTCCGCCATTTCAAAAGACTAGTTACACTTATATTATCAAAACTATTCTTCTTCACCTAAGTATAGTACCATAAATGATTATTAAAAATATTATTTAACTATTTATAAAGATAAGTTAAATGTAAAGACATAGGATATAATTTAACTTGATTTAAATGCTTTAAACGTGGATATTTTAGTTTTTGCCAAAGCTCCGAGCACTGTCGCAGTAGAAACTGAAGTGCTGCAAATCACACCGGTAAGGGTACGTAAGGACGCCGACGTCACCACCCCGAAAATACCCTTCTGAAATTCGTTTTGCAACATCTAATGCCGGCTGATGAACACGTGGCGTAAGTACGCAGTACACAGTACTCACTGACCATTGTAACGTGAAAAATTTCAAACTTTTTCGCGAACTTCCGCAATATGTACGGCTTCTCAGTTTTTATAAGGATTCTTAGCGAATTATAAATATAATATGGTACCAACGGCGGGGCTTTTATTAAGCTTATAAATAAAATTTATAAAGATTGTAATAAATATGACAAAATTAATTGAACATCTAAGAGCAAAAATTTTATTAAAACTTTATCAATGGAACATAAACAATTTCGTTTTTAATTACACGCAATGTACTATTTACGTAAAGTATAAAATCTTATAAAGCCAATAATAAACAAAATTAGTAAACCTCATTTGTATGTATAAATTAAGAAACTTAGAAAATCTTATACAGTCAAATCTAAACCATCTCAATCTCCTTTAATCATGTTCATAACTAAATAAACTAAGTAGTAAAAAAAATGTTCCAACTAATATACAGAGTCCCTAGTAGCTAATAAATGAACGATTTTAATAATTTATAAGAAAATCGCAACAGATATATGTAATGACTATGTATATGTAATGATATATGTAATGATTATGTACTGAGGCACTTGGCATTGAAACATGAGGAAGGGCAGCTGTCTGTGGTTTGTCTATTGAGTGAACAGCGTTTATGTAAAAGATACATTTTCAATTTTATTTTCACAATACATCAATTAATTATTCTGTCGCTAACGATAGTGACAGTGTAAATCCCTGGATCACAAAGTCATAAATTCACAAACCCAAGAAATCAATTATCAGAGCATTAGAATGACCGCTGACGGGGCAATAAGGTTCTGAAGTGACGGCCGCGTATCAGTGAACGCAATGCTGGGAAACCCTCATAAGATGGAAAGTCGATTTGGTGAAAGTCGCAGGAAACTGCTAGGCGTAGACAACGCGGAACCCAATCGGAAAGGAAAAATTTAGATAAGGCCTGTGTGTAGCAGTTAGCGTTTACCGGCTGATGACAAAAAACCGCAACGAGACGTGATAACGTGTTACTAATACTATATTCATATATTCATTTACTATCACCGAATATCTTTATTTTAGCTGTTTATCATAGGAAACCTATTATCAATCTATTGACCTTAGATTTTAATATAGACTAGCAAGTAATTGCCTTTATTTTTTTTAAAGTTTTGCATTCTAATGTAGTGATATTATCTTTTCCACTAGTTTTTACTCTTTAGTTTCGTTATGCACTGTGAATTTAGCACTATACATACAAATAGCAAACAAGGTTGTATCGGATTCTTGTTTATCCAATGTAAAAGTTTTAAAAAGGTATATTGCAGCTTTATACTAAGCTAAAACATTAACTCTAAACTGTAATTTAACTGTAATGTAATTGGGTACCGGTAAACCGTCCGCTTGCACTTTTGCCTTTCACCAACCGCAAATTGAATCCGCTGTATTAATTCAGACTAGGGGGAAATTTTTTCCATGACCCCGACGGAACGAGGCCAACGATCAAGTTCAACTTTACTAATGTAATTAATTAAAAGAAGATTAGAATATTTGTAAAAAAACCTGTTTTTCCCTAATATTATTGTTCACGGCTTTTTCATCCTATTATCTACCATCACAAAACTGTTGTACATACACATATATATTTACTTGTTCTTATTTCTTTTGTTTACTATAGTGCATTTCTTTAGACAATCTTTTTAAACTTATTTCTAAATGATTTACTTATATTTCATTATAGATGATTATGGTTTCTTTTATTTACCTAAATAATAAACATTTTTTAAAATAAAATTTTGTGGATTTATGGACTCATTTCGTTTTTATTTATTTTGTTATCCCAAACTTACGGCCGCTCTCCAGCAGCCGTGGTCACGGGGGGACTGAGGTGACAGATGAACCGATATGATGTCATCACAGAGTGCCTGTAACTTTTTTAATAAATATTTATAGTTCTATCTACACAGATTGAGTTCCTTGCTCCTGCATCTTGTATAGGGAGTAGAGGCCTGTATTGTCAATGTAGTTTTAATAATAAAGGACAAACAAAGAAATCTGGAAAACTCGCATAAACGAACATGTAGCGAACTTGAAACATCAACGCTTTAGGTAATCTGCAATGTGTGACCATATTTGTAATCATCCCAACCATTACATAATATTTGATAAGCCACAAATGTATGCAAAAGAAGACCGATTGATACCAGGGAAGATTCGGGTAGCTATTGAAATTGGAAAAACGACTAATTTCAATAGAGAATATGGTTTGGTAATACCATCTGCATCGATGCTCAAAAAAATAAAAATAAAGCAAACACTAAGCATACCACTTCAAGATACAGTTAACTCATTCGGTGTAGATCGGACCATATATATTAAAATATGTAGTTACACTGTGATGACAACACATAGGCACATTGTAACCTCAAACCCCTCGTGATCGCAGCTACAGCACAGCGGCCGAAACGCCGGGCTAATAAATAGAAAACAATTTAAATAAACAAGATAAAATCCCTAATAATTACTTTTAATTAATATCATACATATTGCTAATTATAATCAAATCATAGATTATAAACTGCGTAGTAAAAAAGTCAATGTTTTAAAAACTATAAAGAGCTACAGCTCAGTAATGGAAGGCAAGACCGTCAGTAATCAACGGAAAGAAGCAGTCAATTACAGTATGTCCTCGCCGATGACAATTGGTTTGTGTACTTGCGTAATTAGGATTCAATTATCCATATCCCCATGAAATATTTACAGACTTTGAACGTAAAGATTGATTCTTCCTGCACTGAAGAAGACAATTTTTTTCTCGCTATTAAGGTAATGGACGATCATATGCACAAAGTATGTAATGATAACAATGTAGTGCTGCTGTTTATAATAACAAGTCCACATATTGTTCTCGGCCCTTCTCTCACAAAGAGAGTCAAGGCCGTTTATTCACCAAACTGGTCAGGTGCGGGTTAATGGATTTCATACAACGCCTCATTTTGTCTCTGATGTACGTAATAATAAAACCAATACTTTGATAATTTTGCGGACTGTAAGCTTTTCAAACCCCAAACAGTGGAAGATTGTCAATATAAGGTTTGTACTCCGGTTCAGTTATACAAATAGAACCATAATGGCCACGGAATTGGACCGGGAAATGATCTTAATGTTATTTAAAGAAATTTATATTATATATGAACTCGAACGGTAGATACATAAGACAATGTTTCGCTTAAAAAGTAGCAATAAAAACATTTTAAAACTAAAGAATACTTTTATATAAATCTATATTATTAACAAACAACCAAAACTATTTTGGATGTAATGATTGTGGGAATCATAACAACAAGTAAATTCAATAACATGTCTTGAAATTTAACTATTTTTTTTTTGACCACTATAATACTGAACGATACTGAATAATACTTAACTATAACCTTTCCTGCTTTTTATAATTCCATGAAAAGAATGTCAGAAATTGTGTTGACAATAAAACAAAAACCATCACTTAAATGATACAACAGTAAAAATTCAATACATAAATTATTCTCGATAGTAAGAGATGAAAATTTTCTATTTTGAAGTTGGATTATGAAAAACCGCATGTAAAATGTAAAAATAACAATAAAAGAATTCCAATCTGCGAACATTCCCTTTGCGGATTAAAAAACAGTATCATTAGAACTGTAACACGTGCACTTGTAACGTGACTGTTATTAACGAGTTGTATCATAAACCGCAGTCACGATGTCACGTGAACCAAAAATCATTTCAACACTTTGTATGGCATCTCACGAATTTCGCAACGTTTCTAATTAGCTACCTAATTCCAAATCATTTGCAAAAAAGAGCGGCATGGTACATTTAAAAACTTACAATCGAATAGCTCTAGATAACCTGTTAAAACAAATATTTTAAGTGTGCCTTGTTAATACATTTACTCAAGTATTATGTAGGTGTGTAAAAATGTTTTGCTGTTTCCGTTAATTTAAAAACGCTCAATTGTAATACTATAAATAAGAATAAGTTAATACAGCCTCAGTCTAGGTTATCCAAAAAAATATCTCGTTTGCTATCAGTGTGCTATTACAAGATACCAAATCATATCATGTCTCTTTCATATGTAAATTTAAAAAAATGGTTAAAACTACATTATGTAAAAAGCTTATTATGAGCTAAATTTAATGATAGAACAGCGTGGTGTCCGTCGTCGAGCTTAACAGCAACAGATAATGTAGTGTAACAATCATTGTTAATACTACTTTAAAAAAGATTGCTCCAGTTTATGTCATCTTTTCTTCTCTGACAGTCGAATATTTGGAAGCGGTGGAAGACGTTGACTAATTGACGTTCAAAAAGAATTTCTTTGAAATCATTGAATAAATGAAATTGACTTTGACATTGCATTAAAGTTAAATTTACCTATTAATTGATCATTATTTTGGCCTTAATGAAATACGAGACACAAATATTTTTAGATCGTTTTCAAAATACTCTTTACTTACCACCGGTCAATTGGAAACACAGAGATGTAATGCAAGGTACTTTACATAAAGTAATAATTTACTCTCGATTTTATATTAACCAGAAAGTTTTGAAGCACGTGGAGATAAACAAAGAAAACCGGATTGTTCCATGATCTCGAAACCTTTTATGATAAAATATTTATTGCTAAATGAAAAGTAGATTGTGCCAAACCCTTTTATTGTATACTTATTAAACAGTTAAACAATTTTCTATTCTTAAATATATGTTAACAAAATATAAATTACTCTTGTAAATATAGTAACCTATATATCATTAATTGTCATATCATCGTATTAACGTCCCGATGGAGGTATTTGCCATGCTCTCAGTAACAAACAACCATGTACAGAATGCTACATTGTAGGCATTTACAAAAAAGTATTTAAGCACATTTCATTCAATGTTTTATGTGAAAAATATATTACGATACTAGTCCCAATCGATAAATTTTATGTATTAAATCTCTTCCAGAGCTACATCCCTTTTTTCGCGGGTGAATCCTTTTACAGAAGAACTACATCCCTGCTGGAATATGCAATAATTCAAAACTTTTTAATTACAATAAGTAATGTTAAGTAATTATTACTATATCATAAATAAAACTCTATATACAGAAGTAAAAGATTTTGAATATTTTAGAAAGATACTATAACATATATTATTACATTTTAGGGACAGTTAACATTTTTTTTTAAATTATATTAAACCAAGGAGTAAAATAAAATCAAAACATGAACATTTCATGAAACGATTGAAAGATGAGGACAAGGATAGTCCAATGTATGCAAATTATTGGCTATGAGGGAAGAAGATAGTATATGTGCTAAAAGAAATTATATATTGAGCTGACGCATTCTATTTGTAGAGAGAAGAATTGGAGAAACTTTTATCAATTAAAACTATTATAGCTTCATTTTGTGCCACTATGGCACAGTCACACTCGATCCGGAAGAAACCAGCCGTGTATGCATTTAGTGGCAGGCGACGGGGTGTCAAATACCACACGTCCAACCTCTAACAGTGTGCGAGCGTCCAAGACCAGAAGACCGATGCTACACTCTCGAGATCCCCACAGAAGTGCGCAAAGCACCACGCCGGCGTCTTCCTCCTGTGTATAAATATACTAATTGAAAGCGAAAATACGCTTGAAAAAGTTAACCTAATTAAAGATTGTGAAAATAATGGGCGGTATTATTGTAGGCCCTGGTACTCAGTAATACATCAATTACCAAAGGCAAGTCCTTAAGAAAAATAAGGCCGAGGTCCAGAACTGAAAGTTCTATACGTCCGCTTACCAGACGAAACTCTTAGCCATGTATTAGGATAACCTCTGACTAAGACTGAAACGGAGCTATGTGCGAGAGATTGCAGATCAAATGAATAATCTACAAGGGTCGTTCACTTACAGCAAAACATAATAGTTAGGGATCAACGCCCGCGTAGGAAACCACTGAGCAAGTCTTAATATCAGGAGAAAGCCGCATAATAACAGGTGTTCTGAACCTTACTTTAAAGACCATACAAAAAACCTCAATAGCAGAGTGGGGCATGAGGTACACTAAAGCCAACACCGCGACCAATCAAATATTAGATTCTAAAAGTTCATATGCATTATTGATATGTTAGTCCTATACTATCATTTTCGTGGCGTTCCTAAGGAGAGGCCTTTGTCCAACAGTGGACTGTCGCATGCTGTATATGATGGTTATAATTTTCTCATAATATTATCATGATATTTGTTTTTGGTATTAAATTCACAACTAAAGAATTAATAAAATAAATTAGCGGCACATTATATAGGAATCTGCGATATAATTGTTTCTTCGTAATTTATTTGTTAAATGATAAATTGCATTTATGGTTTTTCGTAGCTTCAATTTGTACAACTATCGTAGGAATGACGAAGTTATAACATATTTCATTAAAATATTGTTTTGTTGAAGGTCCATAACGGCGTTTAATTAATTAAGTATTTATTACCTCTCCTCCCGGCTCCGGTATAAACACGGGTTCACTTGAAAAACAATCAGCTTCGTACCACACTTTTCTATCTCCGGTGTTCGTATCCACTTTTATTATCTATTAAGTTAAAAATGTACGTACAATTAGTTTAATGAAAAATTAATAAAGATAATATTATAAAAAATAATTGCCTTTTAGTATAAATACATGAGGTTGTAAAAAATTGTGCAAGTTAGTTTTTTACGTATGTATAGGTTAATGCTTGACCACGATCCCACCTGGTGTTAAGTGAAGATGTGGTCTGTGGTGGTAAAGCGCATTAACCCAGCAAATGCCTATTCACTCTTTTCTTGAAGACGCCCACATCGTAATTGTTCGGGAACACTGACGCCGGCAAGTTGTTCCATTCCTTAGTTGTCCTTATAAAAAACGAGGAGTCAAACCTCTTAGTGCGTAGACTGGGGATATTTACAATATAAGGATGGAGTCTCGCCGTGCGCCTTGTCGTCCGGTGATGAAAGGGGGACGGGTGAATTACGTCATGTAATTCATGAAGTTGTAGATTTTATAGTGAATTACATTTTTCATGTCTTAAGGCGCAATATGAAGCAGTGTACACAACCTTAATTAGCGCTACGTTGTTATGAGCAGGCGAATTACTTAACATAAGATCAACGTCTTGCTCGGTTTATCGGTTTGTGAAATTAAAAAAACAGTTTCATGAACCGTATTTTTCAGCGTGTCTTTACGAAAAATCAAATGTAAAAAATTAATATTTTACTATCCATGTATAATTAAAGTAAAACTTAAATCGCACGGGTAACCTAAAAATTTTGTTAGCCGCAATATAAAAAGGAATCGTCCTGATGGAGCGGAGTCTTAGGTGTAAAACTTTAGTAGTGAAAATAAGCGAATATAAACTCTACACTTTGTTTTATAACGTTTCTTATACTAACAGATTAAAAGTTGAACACTAAATGGTAGTAATTGAAAGATATAGTACAGAAATCACTAGCGAATTACTCTCTGTGGTAATATTTGCAAATGTACGACAAATATCTCTTGTAAGTAGAGTATTTTTCAGTGTTTTTTCACATACTAATAAAAACCTTTACTTTGTCTGTGCTATCATTACGACTTGACTCCCTTAAAATTTATTGAATGTACTCGACCTACCCCTCCGGCACTCCTAGCGTCGACTTCTGTACAAAGTGCGTAAAAATACCGGTATGGGCGACCTGAAATAAAAATAACAAAAGCGATAAATCAATAGTTTACTTACGATTCGTGAATCTCAGAACGCCGAAAGGTATTTTTTTTAAACCTAAGTTTTTGAATCATAATTTTGTATCCCGTAGAACTAAGTTGCACTTATAAAAAGTTTAACCTCTTTCAGCCTTCCACTAAATGTAAAGACGGAAGTTAAACATATCATTACTAATTATAATACATGTCATCAAAAAACCTTTTGTTTATACAAAAAAATTATTTGTTTCGTATTCCGTTCATCTTCTTTTAAAAATATCTTTTATAAATGAAATAAAAAGAGTTTCCGCCGTCTATTTCAATAATATGTATACCACAATAAAAATATACGTTAATTTAAGTATCGTTTATTCCCCATTTACATTTCTTGTCGGTATTTTGCCGTTAAAATTAACAAAGTAAATAAAATTGAAGAATTCGTATGTAATTTAAAAAGGGCAGTGTATAACTTAGTTCATGTGAATGTTACAATCATCGTCATCATCAGTTTGGCGATCAGACAGAGAAAACTATTCCTGTCTTCAGATTGTCTTTTTTTAAAGTTACAATGCTCTTTCAAAATAACAATTATTAATAGTTTTTGTCTGAAAATTATGCATACAACGAAACAATTAGCGTTTAGTATGAACTGAAACGCTAAGACACTTTATCAAAGTAGTGAAAGATGAGGCTGTAATTTACTACACTGCTCTAGTCGGGATTCTTGGAATATATCGGTTTCCTCTTTATCTTCACAGGAATCCCCACTTATTGTAAATCGATCCTATATCTCTTCTCATTTCTACATAATGACCGCAGTAGTTGAAATTCTTCTCCCACTCCTGCTAACCTTTTTCTTTATGCAAAAGACGATAATATTAAAAAAGTTTTTAACCTGCGCTATATGCTCATTTAATCATTGACAGTATTTATAATCAGCAAATGACGAATAAAGTATAAACTATATATACTTGAAATTGTATCCTATTTATAATTGACTACAAATTGTGATAAACTAATATTTTTTCACATCTACGATAAACGCTTTAATGGTCTTGACTTCATTCTTCACTAAATAATATATCCATACATATGTACAACTTGATAATTACCATTGTACTTTTCATAATGAATTCTTGGTGCGTCGCAACCGATGTCTACCAGTAGCTTTGGCTGTACCTTGCTCTTGTTAGGCGCCTCCAGTGACATTTCTAGACGCTTTGGCCGACCTCGGAACCAGTCCCCGTATTTATCATTACTTTGCATTGTCTAAGAGAATATCCATAATAAATAATGGAAACCAATCAAATTTGAGCATTGATATTGCCAGATTAAAGAAAATTGCCAGATTAATGCATCTGATACATGGCAATTGGTAACGGCGACAGCAACTTATGTCTATCGCCAAGCAATAGAGTGAAGACATTGTATACCTATTTAAAAAAATGTGGATAAATTAACTGCAGTTACGATACTTAACGTCTAATGTTTTAAAACGACATGCACAATGTATTGCTATAACTATTGAGCCGCATTGCTTAGCATCAGTGCCAGGCGTTGAGTCGTTTTATTATAAGAAAAATCTTCACGAATCTTTCATGAATGAATTTCTCAAGAAATGGAATGAAAATAAAAATAGAAAATATCGCCTCAACTGATTAATTCCACTAACTGACCTCCATGGCCTTTATGTACGTTGCATTCACTATTTTTGCGTCTTTGTATGCGCAGATGTCGACTATTAGCTTCTGGTCCTTTTCGAATGCATTAATTATGTGAAAGAAGAACAGAGCGTCTGTACAGAAACGCTTCACTTCTTTTCCTGTTATGCGACTCACAAGAACAATGTTTGTCTGAAAATAGACAGAAAAAGTTTATCAAAACAAAATTGCGATGTTATAGAAATGTTAGCACTCTTTGTTAAAGGCATTTGGAAGATATTAACGTTATGGAAAAAAAATTAAATATTTGCTCTGTCATAGTAATCTCGGAGTGTCCCTAAAGAAATATAGAGCATAATCCCAGGAAAACGTTAGTGAGTAATAAGTAATTACATTCATTCAGTTAAGCTTTTTTACTGATGAGGAAAAATATCTTAGAACAAAAAAATAACTCAATGCAAAAAATACCTCGTATTCAGGATACCAACGAAGGGACGAAGCGAACGCCCTCTTGAATAAAATATTCCAAGAGACCGCGCTGAACGATATACTCATAGGCTGTTCGATAAACACGAAATAGTTTTCTGTAATTCCTAAAATAAGACAACGTTGGCTTACTACAGCATCCCACGACAAAATCTTAAATTTATTCTATTACATAAAGTAACTATTTTCGACAATTCAATTGGGTTTAGCACTACCATAAGTGGAGGCCATTTTGTACATATCATCCTACCCGTCGATGTAGTATTTATATAACACATCTAATGATTCACGGTTTATTCGTCCTCCAACATGAAACTTCTTCAATATTCTACATTCGCATTACTTTCAGAAAAATTATAAATGGCCTTTATTTTTTTATTTTTCATGTAAATAAAAGGCGGGTTGTAATTATTTAATAATACTATCCTATATTATAAAGACTGTTTCCGTACCAAAGGAATGCATATAGGACGGATTGAATTGCCAGCGAGGTTTCATTTTACCAACAATCTTCGCCTTCTCGAACATGTCACCTATAATAAATAAAAACACATTAGTACCTTCAATTTATGAAAGTAAGGTACAAAATAGGCCATTTGATATTGAGAAGTAACATCAGAAATAACGTGTTTGAAATCCTTAAGAAATCTTTCCATATATTATCCAGATATCAAGACCTCACAATAAGAAAAGCATTTCAACAATATTTTTTAAGTAATTAAATTCTTTACAAAACTTGATTTATTTTGTTATTTTCCATGCTTTTCATGTTTTTGTAATTATAATTCACGAGCCATCACATTTATTCCAGAAACATGAACACAGTACAGACCTTTCTCCGAATAAGGAAATTTTATTATGACATGTTGTGGGCCGCGCTTTGTAATCGTTAAACCCATGTTGATGACGTCACCTAAAATCATCATTCATGCTAATTATATTACACTACATAGACAAGAAAGAAAATAAATCATGATCGTTGAAAGATATGCAATATACAAATTTAGATGTTAAAAAATTTTTGAACGTCTAGCGACTACTGCGATATACATTTTCACAAGTCGAGTAATGTAATGAGGATAATGATTATTAATATAATAATACAGGATATGACAAGGCTGGTGAACCCTATTCAGTGGTAACTAACTATAACTAAACATCAGATAACCAATAAGTTTCAAGTTAGCAATAAACAGGGAACTAGACCTTGTTGATTTATCCTCATGCTATATCGACCCTTAAAAACAATTTTACCCAATCATCAAAAATTACAAAATGTTTACTGTACCATTTGCCAAGATATGAGGGTGAGCAGAATGGTTTACAATCGCTATACTTTGGGATACATCCTTCCTTTCCAAAGTCTCGAGAGTTTTTGGATCAATTCTGGAACATGTAATAAAACAGAATAATTAAATGAGAAAGCCTTCTCAATTTATTTGAAATCTTGAAAAAAAGCCGAATGATTATAGAAAAAGAAGTAATGTGTGCCTTCATCGTACCTATTTTATATTGATAAAAATATCACTAAAATAACAAGTCGTTTTATTCTAGCATCAAAAACACTTCAATGAAATGCAGCTGTATGTAGCACAAAATCATCTTAGAAAATTACTAGATGGAACTTTTGCTCTCTTTTATCAACAATTCCAGTGAATTCAATTTCACATGATATTAAATGACTAAACCTGAAGATTCTGAAGCGTACTCGTCCAGTATACTACTAACCAATTCTACAACATATGGCCGTTGAAACAAACCAGGGACAGCGCTATTTAGAAGACCTGTCTTATGTGTTTGGTTGCTGCTTCACGAAGGCTGTTCCACCTTGGTTTTTAATATTACATATTATTCCTTCTAGTTAAAACATTATATTTCACCATTATTTAATTTAGACCATCCTCTGTATATAGACAATTCTCTAAGTTTTCTTCTTTTCAATATTATTTTTGAATCTCTTCCAAAGTTTTATCCGGATGAAGAAATTGCAATTACAATGACTAAAGGTGAATAGTGAAAAATGTTTATAATTAGAGTAACCAAAAAAGCTTGCTTTTATCTTAATATTCATCACCATTTAAACTATTATTGAAGTATATATCAGTTTACAATATTATTCAAAAAAATTAACAAGAAATATTTTTTGTAAAATACCTATTACACGAATCGATTTCTTATAAAAAAAATATACTACATAAAGACTATATTTATTATGAATTTCACCTGTGTATAAGAGGCGTTTCGGTGAAAGTATAAATTTCATCTCCAAACGGATATACCGCTACCACTGTATTATCGGATAATCTATCAGCAGGATTGAAAAACGCTGCAACTCTGAAAAATTACGAATCCACTTTAAATATTGCAATGATCTTTACTGATATAACAAAGAATACATATAATGAAATGATACGGATCACATTTAGATATTTCCAATGGTAAAAACGAAGCTTGAGTTTTATCTAATTCGGGTTTGAATAGAATTTCTTTGCAACGGATTTTATTCTTTAGGGAAATTTGCTAGATTAGCACTCTACGTATATTTAACTCCATGACTAAAGGTCTATAAATAAAGTTCCTTCAAATCATTAGCAATAAATAAAATGACATGAACACATAAGTTACACGGCAGATATATTTTAAATTACACAACTTTAAGTTATTAAACTTATTCTTCGTCACTACTCAATGTCGGGAAAGTTTCTTCTTTTTACTAAAAGTTCATAATCTTCTTGCCTCTTAAAAAATATGTAATTTTTATAAATATATGTTGCATGGTCATTTTGTCTATTCGGTAAGAAACTGAAAAATTTTTGCAACTCTCTTTTGAATTTTGGGCTACTTCTGGCATTAAAAATATTTCGTTTTATTCAACGTTGCAAATGAAAAAGGCTAAAGAATCTAAAAGCCGTTCAACTAATAAGCGATACGTTTGCCCATAATAACGTGGCACTGGTTATGATAGTTTACAATGCACCACATTGCCCTTGTTATTGTAACGAATTATAATAATTCATTATGATAAATTAATTATTTTATAGTAATGTCGTATAATGGAAGACATTAC
>DWLS01003833.1:0-15019 GCA_018246255.1 Pachliopta kotzebuea | reverse complement strand
CGCCTGTCCATCCTTACCTATCTTTAAGAAGAGAGTTAAAGACTATTATCTTCACCTCTAGTTGCATATTTTATTTTGACCACTATGTATACTTGCTATATATGTTCCTTATATGTAACTATTACTTGTACACCTGCACAAATAATTAAAATAGTATATCCTTCTTATTTCTGTATGCTGTAAGAGAACTTTTTTTAGGGTTAAGCTCGCCTTTGTGACACTATGTTACTTTTATTAAGTAGTATTGTTTTATATATATACGTGTAAGTGTACATAAAGGATAAATAAAAATAAAGATATATCGCAAAATTGATAGCGAGAGAAAGGATGTTTCTCATTATAGTTATTTCTTTATATTCTATATAACACCTGAGTTTGTATCCTAGTATGCAAACGTAAGCTACCTAGTAAGCTACGGCTAGAGACGGCGGACTTAATGTTATAGAGGCATTTACTGGCAACCCATTTGGTTATAACTGAATTTCGAATTTTGTAAAAATTTTCAACTTGCATTCACTATATTATTATATGAGTCCAGCAGTGGGCGTTTATCAGTTGATGATGGTTATATTGTTAATCACACGCCCATAACATCATTCATTATATAAAGCATCAACATAAACAGCATTTTCTATGAGAACGCTTCCTCCTTCTATCGTCAAAATAACTTAACTTGTGGTTATATTTACCACCTTACTGGCTATACTGCTATAGCTTTGATTTGTGCCGTCTAACAGCAATGAACAAATATTACTGTGTTCCAGTAAGAAATGCGTTATATCTAGAATTACTTTTATTACTATTATATAACGAGATTTGATGTTTTATGTTTCAAGGCGATGAGCGTATTAATGAGCTGTGATACTATCTTAAACAGAGCTACGTTGTTTTGTAGACGTATCACTTGCTATCAGGTGAACGTTTAGGTAAAATTAGAAATCGGGTCAAGGGTTAGCTTATTGGTCATTAAATTATGGTTGAAGGTTAACCACGTTCCAAACTTATTCAAAATGGAGTAAGTAGCAGCAGAGTAGTTATAACCCAAATACATGTATATTTCATATAATTGACGTTATACTTCTACAAGAAAATTAACATAAGGATTAAAGATATTGCTTCATTCACGTTAAAGATGGAACAAGTAGCTTGGTTCGAAAGTAAGCTATGTTCACCACATAGGGATACAGCTTGCGTCTAGTCGTCCGTCGGGGGATGGGGGTGGGATAATGGCATTATGCAATTCCTGCACACGCCCTCCAGAATAAATTTTCTACAACCATAATTACAAAAAAAGTAGCTCTTTTGAATTATTATGAGTAATAGTATAGGTATTTAAATTTATTAAGCTTTAAGTAGTAAATATGATAATAATCCAAAAAACTAGTCTTTCTATAAAATTTCCAATTGCGGCTGTTTTACCAAAATATGTTTTCTTTCATCAGCTTTTTTTCTTTAACCAATAATACATTTCTATTATGATGAATATTTCCGCCTCCCCCAATAACAATAATAGGATATAATTCTACTTCTGTATAAGATAAATACAACTAAAGCTAATATTTTACTTGGATTATCTGATTTGTGACCAAAATTGAGATTATTGATTATTTAACTCAACACACATAATAGCTCCGATCCATTTGCAGATTAAATTGTACAATGATACGGACTTTTTGTGAGCAATGGAAATATAAAAAAAAATCCGCCTGTCTAGGCAGACTGCCGCTCAGTGAAATCGCTTCGTATATTCGGTTGCTTAGTCTCCAGACAAATAGGGACGTCAGTCACAGCGACGCTTGTTGACGAGCGAAAATTGCTTTGATTTCTCTAACAAATCCTCTAAAGGAACAATCGCCCTTATCGCGTTCAATAAAGAACCTCAATGCATGTAATATTTGTTTTTGTTTACCACTTTACTATTATTTCTATACCATTTCTGTCTGGTGGTCTCTGTTGCTGGAGACCATCTAAATACATATATACCACCGAAGTTCCTATTTCTACCGCCAAATTGTAATACGTAAACTTTACTGTATTCCGGTTCGTTGTTATAAGCTAGTGAAATTACTGCGGTACCGAGACTTAAAACCTTCTCTCAAGGCGGTGAGCGCATTGTGGTGGAGTATATACCATCTTAACCAGAGCTATACTGTTATAGGCAAGCAATCCACTTACCATCAGGTGAACGCCTTGCTCGTTTAGTCGGTTCGTCGCAATAAAAACGGACTCATGTTTATTAATATTTGATGTATCCAGTTAGTGTCGGTATCACTTACTGCTATGCATATCAGAAATCAACCACCAGCTCATAACGACCACTGCTGACCAATATATGAGAGCCATAATATCCATATCGAGTTTAACTTCAGTATAAATATGATATTATTTAAAAAATAAACGTGTCTATGTAACGCCGTTCCTCTCACTGCCAATTTTGCGGTATGTGTACATAGGATCTATATAGGTATAGAGATTTTGGACAACTTCCGGTTGGTCGACCAAAGTCGGAAATACTTAAAAACGTTTTTAAGTATATTATATTTTTTTCGCGAGGAATATTTTTACTCCAATAAAGATATCAAAAATATGCACCTTAAAGTACTTGGCGACTTTTGCTCCCACTTCCGGTTGGCTGATTATACCGGAAGTATATATAAATAGTCATTTTTATACGAGGAACATATTTGTACAAGTATAATGTCAAAAACTACAGTAATGGTACTTAGTGACTTCCAGCATCACTTCCGGTTGGCTGACCGGAATCGGATATGGCTAAGAACCATCTCCGTACCCACCTCAATATTAATGCCAAGTTTCATTTTGGACGGCACAACGAAATTTGGACACATACACTTGGCTATGTAGTCAAAAATAGTCAAAGCAAAATTGACAAATATAACCGCTCTACATTTTTAAAGGTTTTTAACAAATTTTTAATAAAATTGCGTCCATAGCCGTTAGCCGCGAGCTCGTGTCGAAATTCGACCTTCGTATAACCTCTAAATTCCACTTTGATTAAAATACGTCCACGAAACTACAACTGATGTAGTGTTTTCATGGCATACAAAAACAATACAACAGCTCGCTGAATTGATTACTGTTTTCTGGAAATTAAATTCCAACTTCTATTATGAAAAGGCTTTGACGGATGATGTTTTGATTATTGCGATAGTTGTAGCCCTTAATACACACATTGAAATTAAACCATTCACTTCAATAAGTATATTTTCATGAACAAATATTATGAATTAAAAAAAATAATAATCGACTAAAGCTTATCTTCTTACTATTTACTAGTAACCAAAGAGTAAATAGTTGTTCATTTAAAATATATCAAACAATCATTCTATAAATAATCATTTATTTCTTGAACAAAAATGTTGTTAGAAATCTTTATTAGCAAAAAAAAAGTATTTATTAAATGGCAACACAGTAAGACGAATCTAGTAAGATGTGCATCTGATGGTAAGTGGTGGGCTTGCACATAACAAATTAGCGCTGTTTGAGATGCACACAGCACCACACTACACTTGTAGCCTTGAGACAGTGTTAAGTCTCGTTGCCCCAGTAACTTACTTATAGCACCCTTCAAACCTGGACACAGTAAAGTTTGCATATCATTATTTGTTGGCAGTAGGAGCTGCGGTTGTACCGCCTTAGACGAACTTCAACAACATAAAACTACCTTCGTAAATATGACTAAATACTTTTATTAATAAAACTTCTAGTTTACCTGTTAAAAAATACTGTTATCGATGAAAATACCAAACTAGTATTTATGCTACATATAACTTCTATTATAGAAATATCTAAAGACTAAACACAATCCGCAAATATTTAAAGGCCTAAAGCAAAAACGGCTGAAGCGGTATTTGGACAGAAACTTAAGTCGACTTACGCTTAACTTAAATTTAACTTTAGTTTGCTTAAGCTTATCTTCAGGCACAAGTATTACCGTGGCTTCCAGGTACGATAAACTTGTACAGGTGAGCGGGCGGGTACAAATCAGGCCAAGGAAATCGATTGTTATATGGAATCTTAGCACTAAACATAGCTTCATTGAGATGCTTGTTCAAACTGTTTCAACCATTTGAAAACTTAGACAATATAGTTTTACAACAATATAATTATCACAACATGTATTTTTTTTTGATGATGCGACAAGCGAGACCTTTAAATGATGGTAAGTGATACGTTTGCCCATAACAAAGTCGCCCTGATTAAAATGGTGCACACAACACAACATAGCTCTCTTCGCCTTGAAACAAATAGTGCGAAGTCTTGTTACTCCAGTAATTTCACTACCATACAGCACCTTTCAAAGTGGAACACAGTAATATTTGCGTATTACTGTTCGGCAGTAGAAACAAAAGCTTCGGTGGTACTTACCTACCAAGACGGTCTCCGGCAACGGAAACTTATCACCAGTGAATATTTTAAAAATTACATCTCTTCTTTATATATATGTTTATAAAAACAATAAAAAGGTTTGTAAAACCTTTAAAAAATCTATTTTTGTGTAATAATATAAAAAAAGAGAAACAGGTTTTTTGTCTTTGGATACCGGATTCGGGAACATTCATTAAGTAAGCATAGCCGAAGACAGGGCTGTGGTTTTCTTTGAGATAAGCCTATATCCAACAGTCGATAGCAGACTGATGATGATGATGATGAAGTAATGAATAGCTAAGTAAGAAAGAGATGTATTATTTGGTGCGTTTAACCATAAAGAGATTAGGAGAGAAGTACCTAAATCAGAGTTCCGCAAACTTTTTTGTGTCGTAGACCCCTTGCCATGTTTTTCCGTGTTGTGTAGACACCCTACTTACCTGATATTGATTTCCTGTAAATTACTAACTGTAGTGAAGTTTAGTGTTAACTTAAAGTAAAAACACATGTTAATTTATACATTTATTAATTGAATTTAAATTAAAACTACTCAAAATGAAATTTTGTATTTGTTATGTAAAACATACGTAGCATTAAATAAACATAAAATAAACTATAAATAAAATAACAAAAGGAATATGTCAATGTTTTTAGTGAGAAGGATGATCCTGATGCTTTAATAATAAATTATCAATATTTGGCGTCAATTTTGTAAGGGTTAATCTTAAATACCAACATCCTACAACTTACACAATTTTATAAACATCTATATTAATTTTTTTACTTCATAGGTACTTTTATAAATAATGTATGTTTTGATATTAAAGGTAGTATGATGTAAGTCAATAGGTACTATCAGTGTATGTGTTGAGATCCACTATTGTGGACCCCCATTTTCATTTCATGGACCCCATATTTTTTTTCGCTGACGTAGACCCCTTGTAGGTTGTCATAGACCCCTAGGGGTCGATTTAGGCCACTTTGGGAATCACTGACCTAGATGATACCGTAGATGTATGGAGTTTTTAAAAATCGAGTATAACCTATCATTGTCCTCAAAATAAAGAAATAGGTTTGAATATTAATGTATAAAAAAATACAGTGAGTTGGTAAAAAAACTAAGCTTTTTTCAAGTACTTGAATAAAAAAAGGTATTAATATTTTCTTTTTGCTGTCGCGTGGTGAGGGACGGCAGGCGGTGTAATTAGTACCTTCCCTCAAGGACAACGGAACAGCCGTCATTTTCCATATGCATGATAAAGTCTTTGATCCGTGGGAAATGTTTATCATGAACTTAGTTAAGTAGTTTTTTTTATTTTGTTGTTATTGAAATATTTTTACTAATAAAAAGTCTTTACTGTAAATAAGATGATCCAAAGAAGGATTATTTAAAGTAATAACCTTCGTAAGGTCTTATAGCAAAATTCAAAATTTGTGGGTGTAAGTGAATATTATGCTTAAACTTTACCTTTGTTTAATATAGCTTATAATTTTATTAAATGATACATTAAATAATAAATATTTTTTTTTTTAATAATAATATATTATACAATCACCATTAAAACAAGATTTGACCAGTTAAGGACGATATTTTTTTAATCTACGCGGCGGTGAGTGTAAAAAGGCGTTTAGCTGATGGTTAGTGATACGCTTTCCCATAACCACGAGGCGCTGGATAAGATGGTATATACACCACATTGCATCTAACGCCATGATAATTAGTATTAAGTCTCGTTACCACAGTAATTTTACTAGCATACAGAACCTAGCTTAATTTGTATAGTCTTAAGTTATGGTAATAAAAGCATGACTGTAGTCATAAGTTTTCTGGGTTACATTGTTTACTTATGGTATAATTGATATACCATTGTTTAAAAAACAACATTGCTTAATGGTAATTTAATGAAATAATTTACATTTCCAGATAAATTGTTTGTTTTTAAGCGACGAGACGATCATTTGATAGTAAGTGATACGTTTCCACATAACAACGTGGCGCTGGTTAAAACGGTATATAGCACTACATTGCGCTCATCGCCTTAAGACATAACGTATTATCTCGTTACCCCAGTAATTTTACAAGCTACAGCTCCCTTCAAACCGGAACACAGTAATGTTGGCATATTAATATTCGTCAGCTGCAGCAGGAGCTGTGGTGGAACTTACCTAGTTGGTCTCCGGGAACAAAGACATACCAACAGTAAGTTAAATTATTCTTTAAATATCAGCTTGATATGATACTTTTCCATTGGTGGAAACTCTGTGTTGCCAGAAACTATCTAAGATGCTATGCCTCCGGAATACAGTCATCCCTTGTCATATTAACAGTGACATACAGACAACTTAACGTAGTCTAGTATTTTGCTTTTGGTAGGTTTTCGATCAAGCTATAGCTCACATATGGTATCTACTACTATATAAGTATAGTTGTAATTTCGCAGTCAATATTTGAAATCTAGAATATTCTGGACGAGTACGTTTTACCAGCCCCAGCCTCATTATAACTTAACTCTTTGTAACATTGTGCTTAATTGTTAATATATTTTTTAGTGACGGAGACTTATCGCCGGAGAAACGATCTTTCAACGATTTACGTCATAGTTAACTAACAAATGTTATATGTGTATATTTTGGTGTATCGACCGATGTGTTATTATTTTAAGTTGTACATAATAGTGGTGCATGGCCGGATTTAAAACGGGGTCAGCCCAATCATGCTAATGAAAACAAGCCATGCAACGCGGCTCTGTGCTTAGACCGCTGAATATTCAGTGCCGCTATTTTCTTAACCTCCCTGTGTGTAGTTTCTACAATCTTAAATTATTTACAATCTACATTAAGTAATTATGCTTGCAGCTTTTATTATATAGGTATTTTAGTATTACAAATTCCTCTACTATAATCTTTATAGTACAAATCCATACAGTAACGTACTTAGTCCCTATTATGGCTTTTGTTATTGTTTTTATAAAACTTTATAATGAGGTATATATGCGAGCTTAAGGCCTATGGGTTTTTTCTACCAGCCAACCTTTTGTGAGATGTTGTGTTAAGTTGTAGTTAAGGATAGGAAAGAATAAATATTATCAATTATAGACGTATATACATATTACTAAGCCGTATTTCTTCATGACTGAGGGTGTGGTCACCATGTGTAGTGAAACACGAAGACTTTTTTGCCAATTAGAATGGAGAGGTATGCTATTGTTTTCTCTATTTCACATACTAGTTTAACCGTATATATAGATACGTAGGTTTCCTCACGATGTTTTCTTTTACCATCAGAGCACGTGATATTAGTTGGTGTTATACGAACTGCATATAAATTGAAAAAGTCGTTGGTGCAGGCCGTTATCAAACTCGGTACCTTTAGAGTGGAAGGCTGGCATTGAAAAAACAACTTATTATTTATACATATACAAATACCATAAATAAATACGTTAACAACATCGCACTATTTAAAATAGTATAAACAGCACCACATTGCGCTCATCGCCTTGAGACGTTATTGGTTAAGTCTCGTTGCACCTGTAATTTCACTGTCATACACCATCCTCCAACACGAACACAGTAATGTTTGCATATTACTATTTGACGGAAGAAATAGGAGCTGCGGTGGTACCTACCTAGACGGTCTCCGGCAACAGAAATCTACCACCAGTATAACGATTGTTTAGTAAAGGATTATTTATCAGAATATATTCTTCCATCATCGCAGTTTACTATGTGCGCTTATAAACTTCAATCTTCCGTTCATTTGATTTTATGGCGATTAAGTTAAATTATTTAAACCCTTCTGCACGTCTATTTACCGCTTTAAAACTGTTAACTCGCCACTAAACTTTCAAAAGTGAGTTACGCACTACATTACATTTTTAATGAAGTTTAAGTTCCATCGCTGGTTCCTTTTTAATCTCGTTAAGTTATTAAATAAACTGTATACATTTTTGGGAAATACTTTGCACAGGAAAGCGGTACTTTTTTACACATATTCAACTATAATAGATTAGTCTTAGTAGCATTTTTAATCATGTACATGTGATGAAGTTGCGAAGGAAACAGCTCAACACTTGCTAACCGAATATCCTATTCATAGGAAGTTTCAGAATGAATTAGAGCAAGAAACAGGGTCAAGAATAAATACAAATAGTTTACACAAATTAATGAAAAGTAAACCTGTTAGAAATAAGTTTATGACATAATGTCTAAAGATGTGTACTATAGTAAACAATAGAAACATGAACAAGTAAATATCACTACATATACATATGTGTATATACAACAGTTTTGTGGGTACATAACAAGATAGCATTAGTATTAAATGATGTAAATAATAGGATAAAAAAGCCCTGAATAATTTCAGGGAAAAGAAAATAAAAACCAATAATAGTTATATAAGGAAATAACATCTGCGACTATAGTCCGAGGACTAACAGTAAAAACAATGATAAAAATACTAAAGTACTATGATGTATATACATAAATGATGAAAAAATTGATAAAAATATATATTCTAGTTACTTTATTACTTGCTTACTTACCCACAAGATAATACATTGAATTGAATAGTAGTAAGGATTGATAGAGACATAGTAACAAAGATTTGTTAAATCTAATAACAGTTATAGTTACAAAGATAATAATAATAAAACTTGGTTTATAATTTTATTATTACTAAAAGATATTTACACAAGCGTTATGTCTAAGTCTTTATAAGTATCTGTTAATTACTTTTTACGAAATATTTTATGTCGTTATTACCTACTTATTAAATAAGTTGTATCTACTATATTAAATTTCTGTTAATCAACTTAATATATTTGAGGAAATGAGGTCCGTGAGTTCACAGGTTTACTACTAATATTATAACTTATCTACTTCTATGATTAACGATTTATGTTGGCTCCAATTTTGATCAATTAACAGAGGTTTTACATTTATAATCAAAATGATCAGTAATTATAGTTTTAACAATAGTTGTAAAAGCACAATTATTCAGACAAAACAATGAAGTACTGATTTCATATAATTTTTTGTTGTATCATATTAACATTCCGGATGTTTAATGATTTCATATCTTTGGTTAGTTTTCGTGTGTTTTAAATATTGTTTAACAAACAATCCCATATATCATCAGTTGATATTAGTATCATTAATAATCAATTTTAATTGTTTATTTTAAAATTCTTTGAATCCTTTAACGACTTCTCATACACACTATGCTTTCTAATTATTCAAATATCTTTAAAGCAGTACTAATAGTTTATTTCCGGCTATACTTTTACTTCGTTAATTTTATTTCCCAGTTATTTTCCTTTTGTGTTATATTCAACCTCTTCACCTGATGCAATTATCTAAAGGTTATTCCCGATTTAAATGATAAGCTAGGTTTATTTGCTTTCACATTGAATGTTCAATAATAAATAATAATAATTTTCATTACAATTCGAAACCACTAATGAGAAATAGCGCAAAACACAAAGGTAGATATAACAGAGTTGTCGGTTTCCAATACAAAAGTTTGTGAGGGACATCGGCGCCTATCAGCGGCAAACTAATTCACGTCAACTTCAGCCCCACGATTACTCCAGCGATAATATTGTATTGTTATGACAATTATCAATATATTAGGATCTCAGGAAACATTTTGATAGCTGTTACTGAAACACGCAGTTAATAGGTCTATACCTAATAACATACAATTTCTAATTAAATCTTCTGAAGGAGTTGGACATGTAATAATGTGGAAATATTACCTTATGAACAAGATTAAGATCATCATCATCATCAAGAGCCTGCGGTAGTCCACAGCTGGTCATAGGCGTCTCCCAAGGAACGCCTCTATACTATTGATTAATGGAAAGCAGTCTATAGCAATCTTGCGCTCATGTCTCATCATTCCGAGACACAGAAAGTAAAATCATGATACTCCAGTAAAATTATTACTAGATCTTTAATATTATGAACACAGTGATACTTATACACTGCAGTTTGGTGAGAAAAATAATATGAGTGTTACAGTGGTACCTATATCGTCTCCCAAAACACAGACGAAGAAATGGTACTTCATAACTCTTTCCATAATCCAAAAATTTAGCTATCCTTTTTACAATTTTTTTTTGTTTTGTAACATATAATCATCTAAAGAATAAAAGGGAAGTTCTAGCAGAGACCCATATCTTGGAAAACAAATCACTATTTAGAAGCTGACGGTGCGAAATGGAGACAATGAAGGATGGACGTTTTGTAGATAGTAACATGGGTGGACAACCAATCGGCCCGATGTAAAACCTAACGTTTGGCAGCTAAAACCTAAGAATACAAGAATAGGTCACTTCATTACTCAATGAATTGCCTTTTTTTGTTAATGAGCTACTTACTGACTAAAGCCAAAGGTAAACAAATTATTAGACTTTTAAAAACTCCTGAATGGTTACTTAAAATTTTTATTAACTTCATATCTAACTGCAAACAAAATACCAAAAAACATCTAAAGTAACATAACTTCATTAGTTTCTTCTTCTTCTTCTTCTTTCTCCTGCCCTGGTCCCACTTTATGTAGGGTCGGTACAACATGTTCTTCTCTTCCAGTATCGCCTATCAGCCGTCATCTCATCGGTTACCCCTTTCTTACTCATGTCATCCTTCACGCAACCCATCCATCTTTTCTTAGGAAACTAAGAACTTCATTAGTTTATGCAGGAAAAACTCAAATTTAATCTCATTTAATCAAATTTAATCTCATTTGCAAACGGTAATTGGCGCTTAAAATTATTTGAACATTACACTGACGCAAGCGGAAAAAGATCAAATGAACTAAACGCGTTAGTTAAAACAAATATACCTTAAACTAATTACTAGTAAATTGGAATTATTATGATTGGATATCATTCATTAAATTATATTATTTATCGTCCATGTAGATATTTGTAACTGGTGCTGAAAAGATTCTGTGAAATTACAAGGACGGCGTCCCTGTGGAAACGAATTTTGGTACTTGCTCCTAAGAAATTTTTGGACTAGATCCTACAAGGCCGGCGCTGGCTTGGAAGCTTTAATTTGATAACTTTCCGTAATAGCAGAAGACAAAACCTTTGGACTGTCTTAAAGTCAAGTGAAGTGTAAGGTTTTTAAAATAATGAAAGCTCTAACAAGGGAACATAAGAAACGAAAAGCAAGGGGAAGACAGATGAGAAAAAGGAGAAAAGAAATAAATTAAATACATTCGTTTAGATACAAATACAATTAATCTACTCTTATTCAAATACAAGAAATAACTTATACTTAAAATAGTATGCAGAATAATCTAATTAACATATAATCTCTGAGTTAATTTAGTTAAAACCGTTCCGTTGCTTTCGTATGTTTATTTTACTAACTAATTTAATCTAAAACTAGAAATACAGCACAAAAATATATCAGGTGAAAAATTTAAATTAGAAACTGTCAGACGAAACGAAGCAGAGGAAACAACAGCGGTTGGGTGAAAATTGTTTCAGCGTCCATAAGCGCGGGTCGCGTAAACTTTTATTAATAAAGGAATAAGTATCCCGTAGGCATGAGAATGTCTTCAAACATTCCCCAGACGTGGGAATAATAAAAAAATAAGCGAAATTGATGAGACGAGACGAGCGCTGAGTCGCCCCGTTCGCTTAAATTTTTGCCGCTAATATTACGCATTCAGTACGGCGTACTCTACTTGGGTACGTATTTTTGCAAAAAGTTTGATCATATCCCCTGTCGCCTACATCTAAGTACAAATTAAATATAAGGAAAAAAATACTAACGATCAAGTGAAAGTTCTGATCTATCGATTAATATTTTAGAAGTAACATATATTACTTTTGCATACGTAAGATATGACTCTATTATTATTAGGTCTCTGTTGCCGGAGACTATCTATAATTATTATTCATTTGATGCTCTATTGGTGTTGGGTCTAGTTGCCGGAGACCATCTTTATTAATCCTCTACTGGTGTTCTTCTGGTAATAGTTGCAAAATACCTAGACGAGGTAAGTACCCCCGCAGCTCATATGTTTACCGCCAAAATTACTGAGGTAACGCGATTTAACACTTAACGTCTAAAGACGACGAACGAAATATAGTGTTGTGTATACCATTTTAACCAGGGCGACGTTGTTATAAGCAAGCGTGTTACTTACCATCAAGCGAAAGCTGTGCTCGTCTCGTCGGATAAAAGAAAATATGAATACTGCACCAAATTACAAAAAAATAAAGACAGACTCATTATCAACTGATACACGTCCACTGCTGGACGTAACCCTCACTCAATTATGCGTGGATTTCGACAAATTACAAAGAACAAAGTCTTTGGGGAATCTAACAATGTAGAATTTAATTTATGCTTCACAATTTTTTTTAGTTAATATAATATTAATAAAAATATTGTTAACTTACCAAGTACGTAAGTAACGTCCGAGTATCTCATTTTGGCAACACTGCCAAGCGTAACTGTAATGTAGGGATTTGGCCGAAACTTTATTAGGTATGAACGGAGCAATGCGAAGGCAAAGTACAGGCCCATTATTAAAATTCCCACAGCCAACGTTCACAAATAACAATATTTTCTGGCCAGTAAGCTGGAAAGGAAAAACTGCGCTTAAATGGATTTGGCATATTTTATGATAATATTAAGACCTACAAACGATCTCCAAAGTTCCCGGGCCTGTTGTGGAGTTTTGTCTTCATTATATTTTGTACTGCCCATTAACATAAGGCTTAATGTATGAATACATTTAATATTTTCCTTTATGGAGCGAAAAACTGAACAGGGGATGCTAAAGAGAACCTTGTAAGTCATTAGATACATCAATATTAATGTAGAGTCTGTCCATTGCTTTCTCTCTATAATTACAAAAAATCAATGATAATCAAATTTTTGTCATTATATGTTCTTTAGTTTTATTATCATCACGTATTTTGTATATGTTTTAGATTACCTTACTATTTACTAGCGGCAAAGCTTTCTCACATATAGTTTTTCGAAGTATAGCCACAGTGTTACATGTTAGAAAATTTAGTTTTAAATTATTCAATAATTAATACATAAGTTTTTTTTATAATCAATAGAAAAATGTGTGAAAGAATTTTAAAAATCTATGTCAGTATTATGAAAGAGAAAAAAGGGTAGTAGAGAATTGCGCGAAAAGTGGAAAGCGGGACAAAAACTAAAATCCGTTTACTTCTTGCCTCTTGTCCCTTATCAGATTAAATCTCTTCAGGGTGTGATGCGGATGTGAGTCGAAACGACGTGAGATTCAAGGAGGTCCGTGAGTGGCCCTTCAAGATACGCTGTCTTCGTGTACTTGAATACTCGCTGTTATACTGCGATATCTTCTATTAAGGTCCGCATAATACATTTTTTTCCAACACGCTCAAGTCTGTAGGAGGGGACATATTTTTATATCCAGAGATATTTGTAAACTCATACAAATTTTGAAAATATACGTTTATCTTTGCAATTTTAACTATTAACAACGTATTAATGAATATACAACCCATTTAATTAAAACAATCCAAAGGAATGTCGCTTGCAGCTGATCATTGTTATTTTGCATACAGAGTTACTTTTGCCTCGTTCCTATAAATATTATATATATTTCCTTCATTTCATTGATCATGTTCATATTATAACTTTGTTAAGTTACAATGTAAAAGCAACAACATTATAATATGGCCTAAGACATGACATTTATTTTACATGATTAGAGATAATAATGTGTAACTTTCTATAGCTCTCTATATTATATATCACTTATATATCGCTAAGACAAAACATTTAAGGTGATAGTTAGCCAAGCTAGTTTTAAATGTGTTCCATCATCATAAATAATATGTAAATATTCAAAATATCCCAAAATGGTTAGACCAGTTTTTCATTAAATTTCTCTTCAACTAAGACCTTTAAAAAGACTAGCTGTAGATCAAAATCGGTTATGCCCTTTGGAAACTTCTTCATGTATTCATATTGTGATTTAGAAACTTCTTTTTATTCTTCTTTCTGTGCTTCTTCATGCCTTAAAGCTATGGTTTGGAAATTACGGCCATGCAAACAGACACACAAACTAACATGACTGTTTACTTTTTTTTTATAAATTCAAAGTAAAAAATCTATAAGTTTTTCTTTGAAAAGAAAAAAATTAACTGACAAAAAGGTATATATCGAAGTGTGATGCTCTTCTTTGCCTTCTTGAAATGTACGACATAATACCGTGACAGTATTGTCAACACGCGGCAGATTGCCTCTACTCGTAGCGTGAATGGCCGAGTTGATCGGGTAAACACTGTCCCACACAGCGCTGATGCGAAATGACAACGAGCCTTAGGTGGAAGAGGTTCCACCTTGAAAGGTTGAATACAAATCTTCAGTATGTGAATATTATATCAACTATTAATAAACTATCAATGGAATTAACAAAAATGAAAGAAAGCAACATACGATATTAAAAGCCCACTAGTTATATTAATGGTAATAAACATATTATCGGTATTTATATATCGGCGCGATGCATGATACGCAACATTTAAAAAGAATCACATTAGTTAAATAAGTCAAACAATCGATCAAGAAAACATCTTTTGTCTGTTTGGAATCGATTGTAACTTGT
>DWLS01003832.1:0-15020 GCA_018246255.1 Pachliopta kotzebuea | reverse complement strand
GTATAACGGGTTCCTATTTCAGGTTCTCAGTAATTGATTCCTTTGTTCATTGTCGGTCTTTCTCTTATGACAACATAACTACAGTCAAAACAAAATTAATAAACAGTACCAATATATCCAAAGGAATAATGAAATACAAATATTTAAAAAAACAGAAATTAATCTAAAATAAACATAAATAAGTGATGAATTTAAAGGCTAAAGATATGACACTTCAAGGAAATCGTTTTATAACTAAAATTCAAAGAGTGAATAATAATTTTTTTTCATCAAAATTCTAATATTAAAATCTATTTAAAAAATATTAATGTGTTTCCTCTAACTGGACTATTAACCTCATAATGAGCATGATGATGACTACTGTATCAAATTATTCGTAGGTGACGTTGTTGATCTTTAAATATGATCACATTACTTCAGGTAATTTTCAAAACTCTACCCCCAGAACAAAATTGAGTCATCATCTGCTGCTATATCCACAGCTGGACATAAGCTTCCTTCAACAATGGAGAAATTTGAGCCATCTGTCTCCTTATTAAATTTATTTTGTTTTTATTTTCATGAAACGTTCATTTATCAATTAAATTTCTCTCTTTATAAATTGAAAAACCTAGGAAATGTTCTCAATATCTATTGAACTTCAGGTAATATTTGAATATAAGGGTGTTGATGCTAAAGCGGTCGATCTGATAAATTAATATCGCTGGTGACTTTCGAATTTGTGTATAATATTTTGATGCAATGACCGCAGCTCCAATTGCAGCCTACAAATAGTGATGTTAAACATTACTATGTTCTGGTTTGAATTGAGCTGTGTCAGTGAAATTACTGGGGTCACGAGACTTAACACCTTACGTCTCAAGGTGATGAGCCTAATGAGGAGCTGTGTAGACCATCTTTACCAGCGACACGCTATTATGGGCAAGTGTATCACTTACCATTAGATTAACGTCTTGCTCGTGTCGTAGCATCTTCGCACAAAAAAAAACCGTTTTCATACTCATGAAATACTCATATTATGAATATCGATACACAATTTAAATAGGTGAACCTTGGCAATAGATACTGCTGTAGATCACCAGGTACTACACAATCAATGTTTCTGTTTGCAATAAAGCTTTGCTAAATATAAGCCTCCTGTGCAAGCACACTCCGCCAGTATTATTGGTACAGCGCCTAAAATCATTGACTCAACACAATTCCTACGGGAATTGAATTAAATGCATATATCGTTATTAAAACACTTTAAGAGAATCATTACTAATACATATATATATAATATTATAAATACTATAAAGTAGTAACAAAATTGTTAGAAAATATAAAAGTTAGGGTAGTATAATTGATTAATGATATTTAAAAAGCAGTAAAGGTCTGTCAGGTGATAATGACAGACTTCTTTTTTTTTCTACAAGATGATGAGATTAGAAGACATTCACCTGATGTTAAGTGATTCGCTTGCCTATAACAAATAAAGTTGGTTAAGATGATATACACATCTGCACATTGCGCACATCGCCTTAACATATGAGATCTTAAGTCTTGTTACTATAGTTATTTCACTAACATACAGCACCCTTCAAACCGGAACATAATAATGTTTGTCCACTGCAACAGGAGCTGCGATACTAGACAGTCTCCGGCAACAGAAACCTACCGTCAATGGTGATAAAGATATAACAAATACTGGTACTCTTAAAGATCCCATAAGGGACTCGTGGCTTTTGCTCAAAAGATCAAAGCCGTTGTTCTCCATGCCGGCTAAGTGCGAGTTGGTAGATGTTACATGTTCACGAAAGCTGTTATTTGAACATGTCATTTTCCTCTCGATCTTTTCCTTAGGAGAATCAAGCGTATTGGAATCAAACCCGAGTGTTCATGATATACATCTCCTATTAACTCCTTACAAGATTTATAGGTACAGAATTATACCTAATATTCACCAACTATCCACATTTTAAGTGATATGCTAACAAATTCCTCAGTAAGTTAAACTTTGCATGATACACTTACATTAACTTCCTAAAGATTTCAACCTTAAGTAAAGTAATTAAAAGGTTTAAGAGCATTAATTTACAAACTATAACTTGTTGGAACATGCAAGAGCTTGTTCCAAAAAAAAATGTATGTAACTAAACTTAACATTTAATAGTAATTAATTATATTTCTGGAGAAATTTAAAAAAGTACAGGTAATTCAAATGAAAGTAACGAAGACTGTTTTAATTTTAATAAAGAAATAGTAAGTTTTTATGGCCTATGAACTAACCTTATTTTCACTTGGTGTTAAGTTATAGTATACACATCATATGGCTCCGAAATCAATCCTTGGCGCTCCACATTTCAAATTTCATTATGTAAATAAGAAGAATATTTCAAATAAATTTTTGACTATTATATAGTGATTGGTGTGTAAGGCTTCCTATACAACACCTCACAGGATCCATGCCAACCTCACCTGCTTGTGGTGCACCCTGCTAATCAACAAATGAGGCTCTGGCTCCCCACTAACCCGTATTAAACCCGCGTGATAGGAGATGGCCTAAATCCCCATCATTGCGGGACGACTATATATAAAAGTGGATGTTGATGATCTGATGATAATGTTATTTATTTAAAAAAATATTCAATATGCACAGAGAATTAAGCGATATTTTTGAATTGGCAACTGCTGTAGTGAGGTATAAAGTGTCAGCGCAACCTGTGCATGAAAACGAACATACATAACAGCAAAAAAAAAAATATTTCCAAATTGATATACGAGACGATACAAACAAATTTTCATTACGCGTGACAGCTTCACGTGGCCACTGAACGAATTTACCAACTTTTCAGTCAATTTACCTGATTACATTTTTTTATGCAAGGTAACGAAGCATAAAGCGACGATCTTATTACCTCCTAAGCGGCAAACAGAGTTATATTTAAACACTACTGTTTGGCGGCATCGCTACATTTTTCACGTGACAGAAGGAAAATTATACGAGACTTACCAGCTGAAAAGCCTCCGCGTTCGTTCCCCACGAAGCCATAAATCAGAACTAAGAGAGCGTTTGCACACTTCCCTGGTAGCTTCATTAAGTTAATCTGAACATGACTTTTGATGTGTAAAAAATAATTTTAACCACCCAAAAGTGACGGGAATTCTGAAATGTCATTGCAATTTCTCAAACGGGAGAAACATATAAGATGATACATGACTTGGCCGAAAGTTCCGTGTTCGTTAATATGGCGAAGCGCCAGATTTATAAGCTTTCGATGTGTAAACAGACAATTTACTGCCAACGACTCTACTTATATTGCAGTTCGCTAAATAGTCGACTTAATGGCATTTATCACTTCAGAATTATATTTATTCATGTCGCTATTATTCATGATACTAACAATAGATATAGTTTAAATTGATAGAAGAAAGCGCTTTTCGTTATTTCTTAAGATTTGTCTATGATAAGCAAGTAGTGACTTATATTACATATCTCTACGACCGAATATTTTTTTGCAATAGAGAAAAAATTTGGCACTAATTTTACAATTGTACTAACTAATAAAGAGGCTGTGATTAGTAAAGAGCGTAGTAAAATCATAGCGCTCATTAACTAATAGCCGGAAATGCAGGACTATCGTTACATTTACAATGAATAACGAGGATGAGTTTTACCTTAAAATACAGTAATTTTTGCATACACCTTTTTTGATTCTGAAATACACCCGTGGTGTTTATATAGGCGATCTCCTAGAATAGAAAAACTTAAAAAAAAAATGTTTAACAACACCTCATTTTTACATTTATTTTTATTTTACAGGACTAAGAGTCATTCACCTGATGATAAATGATACGCTCGCCCAAAACAACGTGGTGCTGTATAGGATGGTACGACGTTGCGCTTGTCGCCTTGAAATATAATGTTAAGTCTCGTTACTCCAGTAATTTCTACTAGTTGTAACGCTCTTTTTCAGTATATTGTTTGGCAGTAGGAATAGGAACTGCGGGATTACAGAGACAGTCTTCGGCGACAGATATTGGTGTAATTGGACATAAGCCTGAGAATGTGTATGTAAGAAATAGTTTTGAGGTTGATCGGCTAGGTTCCGAATAATCAACTAAAAAACAAATTGCGGACACTTGAACCATCGTTACATCCGAAAACATGAACTAGCGAAGAATACTCCCTTATAAATAATAATTGAATGTGAAGCCGCACTGAAATAACACGAGGCGAGCACCTCCCAAAACTTTTCTTTCAAAACTCCGCTCACGTAATATTTCACTTTGTTTTCGTAATCTAACTATTAGTTCATACATTTGTTTCTTTCATTATATCGTTTGTTATGAAAATTATTATAGCTGTTCATACCTTCAATATTTCATAAAAAAATCAATTTTAAAGAAAGTTAACAATATTGTTGTACAAGAACTCAGCAATGAATATATTAAAAATTAATGTAAATGTTTCAATAGTAATAATAGTAAATTCATGAGCAAAATTGATATGTAATATACTTGTAATAAATGGAAAGGATAGATTAGGTAATAAATGTAGCTTTGGAGATATAATAAATGGACATGTTTAAAATACTAACAGAGATCATAAGAGATTTACTTATGATTATACAGAAAAAGTGAAAATAACGTAAAGACTACTCTATCATTCAGGAGACAGCAGAAATGAACTTTATATTCATTAATTTAATATTGATATTATATTATAAAACGTATATTAATATATAATTTTAAATAATCTGAATCTAGAAAGAAATTACAGAAATATGAACACCTATAACAAATATGATGAAGATTAGTGTTATAAAATTTTTTTTTTATTCAACGACGGGTCAAGATAGGTTAGGTGTTCACCTGATGATAAGTGATACACTTGACCATAACAACGTGCCACTGGTTAAGATAGTATACAAAACACCACATTACCTTTTCGCCATGAGACGTAAGTACTTAAGTCTCGTTACCCCAGTAAATTCACTAGCATACAGCACACTCCAAACCGGATCACAGTAATGTTTACACAGTAGTATTAGTCAGCTGCCAAAGCTGCGGTGGTACCTACCTACACGCTCCCCGGTAGGAATGACCTTTTTTTTTAATCTTGCCCCAGCGGAAGGCCCGACTGTCGGGCCGCCAGCATGTTTGTGAGGGTAGCTCGGCTCACCTGAGCCACCCTCTAGACTTGTGTGGGGTCATGCAGGCCAGCAGAGAGTCCCCCGACTCCCCACCGGCGACCCCACAACGGGGAAAACATGAGGCGGGCGTATTGCCGCCTAGCGCCACCCCTTCTTTTGCGGCGAAGCGGGGCCGAAACCGCGTCGCTCTCTCTGGCCCGCTCATCACGTCCTCGCCGAAGGATGCTGATCCGGGCGCATGGGTCGGCACTCACCTGAGAGAGGTTGTGATGTCTGTCTCGGACCACTACTCAGACATCACAACCTCCTCATTCGCCACCTGGCGTGCCCTTCCAGGGTTAGCGCGGCCCGTGGCCGTAGGGGGAATATAGCTCCGTCCCCCCCATCAAGTCCCCGGAGGACCTTCCCGATTCTGCGCATATTGCTCAGAGCGGGTTGGCCCTCTCGCAGAACGCCTCCCTGAGACCTATGCCTCCACAGCAAAAGCACAGGTCACGCCTGTCCGCCGAGACGGAGTACTGTTGGCGCTTGTGGCCCAGCCCCCTGCACCTGGAACAGCGCATGGGGCGCGCCCCCAGCGCTCCCACGCGCACCGAGCTCCAGCCCACGCGCAGCCTGCCGATGGGGCTGCGACGTATCGCCCCTGTTTTAACGGGGAATAAGTCGCAGCCTGCCACCTCAGCGACCGCCGCCGCCACCTTTTCTTTGGTGGCTGCAACGTCCAGGCCCCTTAATCTCAAGTCCGTAGACTTGATGGTCCTGGAGATGGTGGCCACCTTGGACAGGACGTCACGAAGCTTCTCCGCAAGCCTGACAGCTTTCTCGCCGTTTTGGGGCCACAGATTTCGAACATACTGACTCCCGTCGCCGTCTGGCGGAAGCATATGTGGCCAATCCCCAATTTCTGGGGATTTGCCTTATGCTGCGCCATTCGCAGCACCTCTCCGTATGTGAACCCCCTCTTTTCGGATAGGGCTGCAGACGCAGCACCACAGCCGCAGTTCAGGGGGCCCTCATCGTCATGGCATTAGCGGCGGCTGCGGTGCCCCCCGGCGGTTTCTCGGCCGTGGGAGGGGCCCGAGACGCCGTTTCGGCGACGGCGGCAGCGGGAAGGGCCCGAGTCGCCGGAGCAGGCCTTGGTGCAGCGGGAGTGGGGGTGGCGGACGCCCCCTTCCCCTTGCCCTTTCTAACCACTGTCACCCAGGTTCCCCTTGGTTGGCAGTAGTCTGGGCGGCCTGAGCGGTCCCCACGGCCCCTCCCGGGGTAGAGGGGCCCGCGACCGCTGCGGGCAAAACGGGGGCTGGCCCCGCCGCCACCCTCTTGGCGTCCGCCCGTAGAGGCGGCCGCACCGTCGGGGCAGGCAGAAGGCGCTCCGCGATCCCGCGAATCGGGCAACCTATATCTGCTCGAGCGTGGAGATCAAGGAGTGCTTCAGCTCCTCAATGAGGCCGGCGCCCAGCGGCGGCCCGCGTCCCAGCTTCGACAAAGCCGCGACGCAACGCCTTCGCCTCCGCCCTGCAGGCCTCAAATTCGAGACGCAGGCCTCGCTGCTGCAGGCGAGGGCGTCCACCACCTTCCTGAGTAGGGAAGCTGACCTCTTCAGCTTCGCCACATATTAATGCAGGCGAGCTTTTCGCCTGCCTGCGCCCTCAGCTGCTGGGGGTTCAGCTGGCTACGGTAAAAGTGACATATCATCAATATTTATCTGATGCTGATAGACGCTGCTATCTAGATAGATACCACTTTACCCAGTCTCCAGCAACAGGGACTTACCATTAGTAAAGTATGTTCATAATTATAAATGAGATATAGAAGAACATTTAACTTGTCTACTTGGGTCTTCTTTAATCCATGCAACAAAGGATTTATCCTTCTCGAAAACAATTAGGACAACTACTTAATTAAGTACAGAAGTTACGACTAATCCGGGTTTAATTCATGATTTTGTTTTCTAAAATATCACCAGGGTTTACTTTTGTAATTATTATATTATATCAAAAACTAATACAATAAAATCATATAAATAAAAAACTAAAATGAAACATAGAAAGGTAATACCATAGTTATTACAGTTCTTAACAATTGATGATATTTCTTAAACTACAACATGGTTTAATTGTTTTAAATATCTTAAAGACTCAAAAAGGCCTTAATGGCTTACTTGCGATTAAAGGATATTGAAAATTGAATTATTAAACGGAACATTAAAGATATCCAGCCACTTTTTACAGACGTGTTAAGCCGTCGCAAGACTGATAAAGACCATTCGTTAACTTCTCAATAGATTTCTGAAACCTATTAACGTTAAATATATTAGGATCACAGAGGGCCTTCGGAAACGGAAAAGTGATTTACTGGCACTCTTAATATCATTTACCACGTTACCGGTAGCACAAAATTTACAGATTTTACAATTATTTAAAAAAAACCTTCTAGATAGACAAAATCTTTATGGTACAATGAAGTAACTTGAATAAACTTATAATGTAAATGTGGGCAAGGGCGGCCTTATCGCTTTCTACATATTAGTTTTTACACTTCTATAAATAAAATATCTTTGTTTAAGTGATAATTACGTTATAATTTAATTAATAACTTACTTAAAATCATATAATAATTCACCAAACTAAAACTAATAGATGCAAAATAATTTCCTTCTATGTAATCATTCCCACTATTCAAATTATTGAAATTATAAAAGGAATATGTGAAACGAAATGATTATAGAATTTATCTGATGGTCAATATTTGGAGTATTACCATGAACTAGTGATAATTTAATCAGCGATATAAATTGAAATAAATAACTTCCCCCTGTTGTACGATTTTCAATGGTTATTCACCAGCTGAAATGGTATAATATTTCCAATGAAACCCTGAAATTTGATAACTGTAAGTTATAAAAGTTGTTTGATATTCATTTTCTGTATATATAAAGTGTAAAGGCTTCACACAATAACTCACAGAACCCAAGCCAAGCTTACCTGCCTGTGGTGCACCCTGTAAATCAACAAACAAGCCTTTGGCTGCCCACCAACCCACATTGAGACAGCGGAGTGGGAGAAGGCCCAAATCTCATCACTATTGGAGGAGGCTAGGTGGTGATGTCCATTTGTTGATGATAATGATGGTATTCATTTATGATTTTACTACTTCTTGCAATAGACACGGTGGTCTTTACTATGATTGTTTAGCCTCCTACTTAACGATCACCTTATCGCGGTAAATCATAGCTTTGTTCACATCTTCACTGTTGCTTAAAGCTCAAAATTAATTTGAAACATTATTTCCTATGATATATTTCTGTTATGAAAACACTGACAGCACAGCTAGATTACTACAATATGATAACTAGTAATATCATTGTCCATTCCCGGGAAAGCCGACCCTTTCAAATTGTATCTAGTTAGATGAATCGGGCTTGCATATAACAATATTGTATGGAAAATATTTTTAATATCAAGTAACATCAAGTATAATTCTCATAACAATGAGTTTAAACCGTAAACAACTGTTATTAAATAAGTTAATAGAAAATTAATAACGTATTCCGTATACATAACACTCTCTAAAACAAGTTAAAGGAATGATACTTGGTTATTTTTTCATTTTAGCATATCATTAAGAAAGGTACGAAAAAGAAATAATTTTAAATTAACACATTGCAATATATACAAAATTTTACTTAGGTCATTGTTATGTAGTCATTATATGATTACTTCATACCGGTTTTTAAGTGCGGTCAAAATATTCATTATTTATCTGTATAAACAATTATATCTAAATACCACTCACCAATTTCTCCAGATTTATTACATGTATTATATTTGCTTTTAATTAGCTTTCTCTTGTTGCAGCATCCGATTTCAATCTAATCCGTCCATAATATCTAATATTTACTTAACAATTCACAGTAACAATATCTATATATACATACACGTATATACATGTATACATACAAATGTACATAAATATGTATTAATTAAATCCTTTATGTTAATAAATTGTAAACACAGTATTGACATAATAACTCAACTTGAAATATTTAAACAAACTTACACCACTTCAAAATTTATAATAATAGTTAAAATGTTATAACAATGACTTTACCAGGATCAACGAAAAAAATAATCCTTTGCGAGCGGCTTCCGGTAATAACAAAGCTTTTAGACTATTCTATATCACAAAGAAAAACGAGTGAAGTATTATTCATTATATAAAAAAATTCGGATAATCGCCTTTATATTTGATTTTAAAGCACTACATAAAAGCCAAATCTATAATAATAGAGCCTTAACATCGCATAATATTTATTGAAATATATTTTATATAAACAAACAATATAGTTTGTATTTTAATTTTACCTATGACTTATAAAATATATAAAAGTAATATTTTGTACACGCCGTTTTTATGTTCGTAAAGGTTTTCCTAAAAATAATATATTATTAAGATGTTATCTCATAGATGCCTGCTTCGCCTACGATGGGCTTCAATCAACATTTGACCTCAATTTCATACTATTTTAAATAACAATAAAAACAATTGGGATGAAGCGTCTACATCCAAAATTTGATAAACTGGAATAGTTTATCAAATAAGTAACAGAAGTCAGCAACTCATTGTTTATAACAATAGGATTATCATCATCATTTATATGGTTGTGAAATCGAACTTGGATGTAGGCTCTATAAAAAGGAAAAGATATTATTTTCGAAAAATTCTGAAGCAATTTTCCTTAAATCGACCTTCATCTTGAGCCGTCATTTACGACACTCTCGGGACGAGAGATGATGACACTATTCAGTTCTGTACCACATGCCGAGGGTTAATTACAACTACACAGTAGCTATGAACCCTGAATGTGTACATAATAACGTAATACTATTATTCTGTATATATTTTCGTCTGTAATAAAGGAGTTTTGACATGAGCAGCTTTAACTGAATGTAACAAAGCGGTTGGAAATTTCGTCACATACCACAAAACGTCAGCAAGTCAACTCCGAGACGAGCAAACAAAATAAAGGGGGATCTGAAACTTCGCCAAGTCGAGCGGATTTCTAGTTTAGATTGATATTTCCTTGTCCTTAACATGGACTTAAGCGGCTTTTGCTTGTGTAGAAATTCTAATATTTATCATCCTACCTATTATGACAACATGAATATATTGGCTTTTGTGTTTAATAAATTACTTATACAACTGAACGCAACACTTCATTTAAAAAAGCTTTAAATGCTTAACATGGAATTAAAGTTGTATTTCTCATGTACCCTATTCAATACAGAGGTATTTAATATATACCTACCCTATTTAAATCAAAATTTTCTGAAAAATCATTAATAACTAACGATGAAAGTAAAACTATAAATACAATTCCCGTGATAATTATATTTTATTTAATACTGATGAAAAGCCTTACAGATATATCAATACCAATTTTTATATAGGTATATATAAAAATAAATCTATCCAAAAAATCCCATAGAATTATACAGAAATAAAATTAAAAAAATCAATTCCATTTTGTTTATTATGAAAATAATGATTTAATACACTCCTATAAAGCCAAACTTAACAACTAATTTTTAACCCAGGTTCTTATTATTTTTTTAATTCGATGAAGTGACGAGACGAGTAAGGCGACCTGATGGTAAATTCAACGCTTGCCCATAACATGGCACTGGTTAAGATGGTGTACACAGGACCAGATTGCGCGCGTCACCTTAAGTCGTAAGATATTATGTCTCATTTCCCCAGTAATTTTACTAGCATACATCGACCTTCAAACCGGACAGTGTTTGCACATTAACTATCTGGCGGTAGATTTAGGAGCTACGGTAGTGCCTACCTAGACGAGACAGATCTACCACCAGAAAAATAAACGTAATACAGTAAGAAAAATAATATCTTGTGAAATTATAGAAGAATATGTTTTACTGAAACGTAACTAATTAAAGATAATGTTCTGGGAATCAGAGCTCATGCGGGGGCATTAGCGTTAACCGTCTACATTAAATAGAGGTTAAACAAACAGACCTTTATATTTAATGTTGTAACTAGTTAACTAGCTTTGTCTTCTATTTTATTAAAGCTCCATACAAAAGAAAATGGTCTAAAATATTGCCGATAGATATATAATATTTCACAATTATAATGATTATTTTGCTTATTAAACTAAAGAAAGTGATGCCGTGTTTTAATAAAAATTGTACCAAATTTCAACTAAATAAACAGCACACTTAATCTTCCCACTACTGGGATTCAAGATCAATCACGAGTAAAGAAAATTCTGCATTTACTAAAATACATTAATTAATGATCGGTGATAGGCACGATTGTCCATTGCTTTGGACTTTAATTAGCAGGACTACATCCTTTTTAAACATTAAATACCAATATAGACTTAACTTGTATTTAAGTTATTAACAACCCTATAATAGACCTAAGTAGTGTTTAAATAAATAAACAAATATTTAAATTATTTAAAAGCGAGACCCCAGGTATTTCCCACGGGTTTTTCCCACATTCTTGTTATCTGGGGGAAACGTTTAAAAGGTACCAAGTTTTAATGGCAGTACTTAGTGTACTGCATCATTATTTTAATTATTTAAATATTGTCATAAATACAGTCAAAAAAAACTAATTGACACCGATTTATTTAAGTTAGGCCGATAAATGACTCGGAATGAGTTTCAACCTTGTCCAAAACGGGATGGGCCGCTCAGGAATTTTTATTTGTTTTAGCAACGAGAAAGCCGGCATAGTAATGACGGTCTTTAATTTCCCCGGCAGTAATCTGACAATTGTTTTGATCATCCATTTTATCTTCACAAAAGTAAACGCGGCAAATGAGAAATATTTATTGTAATTTAAAACAACGATCATTTAAATTCAATTATTTAACAAAACACTTATCACAGTGTTATTGTTGACGCTGTGATATTTTTAATCGTTTGCGGTATACGGTTTTTATTAATAGAAACGATGCAATTGGGTTGCTAGTTAATTTAAATCTTTAAAGAAATAAAGATTCTCAGTATATTTGTTTATTTTATTACCTACATCAAACGCACGCCGCAAAGCGTTAATCTCCGAACAAATAAAATCAGTCTCCCTCTGTCACGCCGCTTAACTTTTCTTTTACGTTTTTGTTTTTCTTCTTTACATGTAAAATTTATTTGTTATTGTACAACATGTAAATCTGAAACTATGCAAAATTTTTGACCTTATACCAGTGGTCTACATAAAACCCAAGGGGTAGATGAATACCTGCGTGGGCGAAAAAAAATTATAAGTCTTTGAAATGAAAATAGAGGCCAATAGGAATAAAATGGAAAAAAAAAATTGTATCGCTGACGTAAGTTTCATATTAAAGTAAAGGACAAAAATATAATATTATTAACATAATTTATATCGTCGGTCTAAAACTGTTTTCATTTGGTCTCGGAACATTTTATACGCGTTTCACTCGCTCCATAGAACGCGTATGTACGTGCTTTCAATACTGTTATAAATTTAAATCTTCCAAAGTGAATAAAAGGGTTCTATTTAAAATGAAAACACATGACATCGGGTCACTTATTTCTTCTAATAAAGACTACTTTAGGACATAACCCCGAAAAACGATTACATAGATATTCAAACAGCGATAAAATGAAATAATGATGAAGGAGGAGATACCATCAAGAAATGCATACAAATGTAAATAAACAATAATCTATGTAAATGATTCAAATTAAAAACTAATTTAATTTTAAATTAATTGATCGATATCCGTTATGAAAACGTGGCGGTGATCATTTAGTTATCTACACTCTCAAATTTAAGTAACTAGATTCTTTATAGAAATAACTATATCAACGTACTATTTAATAGAACATCATTATTAATATAACACTTCGTTATTTTAGCATAAGGAAAAATTTTTTCAATTTCTTTCTCCATTCCTTTTAACATAAAAATTATAATAAATACAGAGAAATTAATATAAACAATGTCTTTATTGTAACCCAAAGTATTACTTTTAACGTTAGTAAAATGTTTTCACAAAAGAAACAAGGATATGTTGTACAAATAATTCATATCGTCCAATCGGAAGAACAGCGACTATATCTATTGTTCTTATATAAACAACAAATATAATTTTCCTTCATTTTCATAGTAATACATAATAGAACGCGTGTAATAACTGTAACAAGTTTGTTTTTTTGAATCTTTGAAGCGACGAGACGAGCACACCATTGAACATAACAACGTGGCGCTGGTTAAGTTGGTATACACACCTTGACACATGTATTTAGTCTTGTTACCCCAGTAATTTCACTAGTATACAACACCATTCAAACTGGAACACAGTAATGTTTGAAAATTATTTGGTGGAAGAAATAGAAAATGCTGTGGTACCTTACTAGACAGACGGTCTCCGGCAGCCTACCATCAGTAGAATTTTGAAAAAAGGTAAGCGATATTCTATAAATATAACACATAATATCCAGTCTCTCTTCCTTGCCACTATCTTATATGATGGAGGGGTCAGCTTTTCTTTTCTTTTTCCTCCACTTCGCTCTGTCCTCGATATGGTCGTCAGTCATTTGGCTCTCTTGCATATCTCTTGTCACTATACTTATTCACCTCGTCCTAAGTCTGCTTATAGATCTTTAACCATCGGAGGCAAGCTGCAGTGCCGAGTTACCAGCGTAGTTAGAGCCGTGTCTTTAAGTGCCCATACGATCGCAGGCTACTCTCCTGCATCTTGTCGGCGATGAATACATGACTTCAACTATATTAAAAAAAAGTTTTTACAAGGTCATTACTGAAGGATTCATGAAGAAATTCCTGTGACCCCTTCAAAAGTTGTTACATATAATCTTTTTTATATTTCGTAAGTACCACTAAACAACAAGAGAAATATTCGTAATATATGTAAATGGTGAATTAATTGTTTCACTTATATAAGTGAATTAAAGTAAGTGATATGGGTATCGTAAATGGCAAAGGAAACATTCTGTTCCGAAGAAATATCCCGCTGCTAAAGTTGAATACCGTCGAGATGAACAATATTCCCCTATTGACAATCACAGCAAGACTACGTCAATAATGAAATGATCATTTCTAGTCATGAATACAAAATCCATTTCCATACTCTGGAACTCGCTTAACGATGCCATTTACTCAAGTAATTGACTTTATGAGAACCAAACTATTCACATGAAAACCTCTTCCGACTATAAAATTGAATAGTATTGAAGATAAATTGGATGTGAACATGCTAACAAGCACTTAGACGCAAATACGGGGGTGCAATAAAAATTTGTTTGATTTACCAGGGCACATTGAATACGGAAGGCATGAAGGTTTTATTGGAAAGTACGAAATATTAAAATGAGTTAAGAAATAATATTGGTTTTAATACGGAAATTTATAGGCTTAAGCATGGAACAAGCATCCTCCAGTACGTGGATTAATGATCCGCTGCACGAGAGCTCGATCAGAGTGCTTTAAGATGCTGTACTCTCTGAAAACTATTAAACGTAACGTTATACATAAAATCGAACCACTTGTAAGAACTAATACAGTGGACGCAATCGCAGGGGGCGAAATCTACTCCCTGATTAATCTTCTTCTAATGATTGAAAGCAGTCCAGAAAGCAGACCTAAGATGTCGTCAAGATCGGCGCAGAGATCCTTGGGGAAAACCAATCCAGAAATAGAAGTGTATCGTCTGATTACAGCACATGAATCTCATTTAGATACGTCATATAAAACAATTTGTAACAATAGCTAATATACGTCAATTATTTTCCTTATATTTTTATCCATATAAAAATTGTTAGTAATAACATTTAATGTTTTAATTAAAGCACGGTGTTTTATGTTACGTTT
>DWLS01003831.1:0-15023 GCA_018246255.1 Pachliopta kotzebuea | reverse complement strand
ACATAGATTTTGTACATTAATTTAAATTATAAAGAAATCAATAAAATCGTATAATGATAATAAATAAATAAAATCTTTATTCCATACCATGAGTCCGTATTAAGTTAGTAAGGGCCAATAACTATACATTAACTTTACTTAGTATATTATATCTTTCAGTATAGAATTTTTATAAATGTAGATAATGTATTAAAAATCGGTCTATGTGATAAAGATTACCAAACTATCAAAATGATAAACAAATATGCTATAAATTTTATATGCAATTCTTTTTATTGTTTTTGTCCAACAATCGTATAACCTGACATTTCTGATACGTAAAAGAAGTAAAAAGTCATCATCAGTACCATGATCTCAAAGGAAAGATACAGGTCGATTGTTATGTATTTTATAATATCCTGAGACTTCCAGCGACAGTTATGTTCTTCTGTATCTATTAAGTCAATTCCTCAGTGCTGGAGATTGTGATTCTTTATTCATAACCTGCATTTTATGATTACACGCCAGCTTCTTCTCTTTTTCGGTTTTATAACACATATGGACGATAGGTAAAATCAAATAAAACATATCAACGATCACATCTCTATACTTCAAATTGTTAAAACTGAGAATTGTTTAAAAATCTAAAAAAAAAATTAGCCAGAATATCAAAGTTGGTTCATAATAAAGTTACCGGCGGACTCATTGCGGGCCATTGTCCCGGAGCTAATTACACCGCAATTCACAAGCGAAATTTCCGCAAACGCAACCCGCCGCCGATATGAAGTTACCTGGTGCAAGCTAAATGAGTGCGGACTTTGAAAATTCGCAAATGAAGTGATATATTGGCGTAATTAAAAAGGTTTCAGGCGACCGGGCGCAGGCGCCGCCGGAGGGAGAGGGAGTGAGGAGGAGAGGGGAGAACGTTTCTATTACGGATTGCCTTAAACTTCACCCCTCCCAGTTTTACTGACGCTGAATTATTGTCAGACTAATGTAGCGTGAATTAGTTTCGTTCGGATTTATTAGGGGTCGTTTGATTTGAAGATGTGGAGACAGATGCCACAGATAATATATACATCATCTTCCGATATACGTCCATTGCTGGATATAAGCTTCCCCCTACAGAGGGAGGAATATGGCCATCGCTCTTGGTGGGGAGCCAGAGCCTCGTTTGTTGATCAGAAGGGTCTACTACGAGCAGATAAAATTGCCTTAGATCTCGTAAATGTAAGACGCCTTACACCCTTATGTATAATATTTATATGAAGGTATATAAACTTTTTGATGCTACCAAATATTCGTTTATATAACGGTTGGAAGGAATTTTAAGGAGTCGAGAACATTATGGTACAGATATCATCATTTATCATCAGGTGTTTTACACCACCATTATTTTTAGTTAACTTACTCATAATACAACTATTGAAGTAGAATACAATAAATTCGGAAATTTTGTAACACGATACTACTTATCTAATAAAAATTTGTAATTCTCCATCATTTTTGGAAAATTTTTAGATCTCTTCTAACCACGACTCTTTGCTCCTTTTTCCAGATGTTCGTGGGACAAGTGCCGAGGAGTATGGACGAGAACGATCTACGGCAGATGTTCGAGGAGTTCGGCCGGGTACACCAAATCAACGTACTCCGGGACAAGATCACCGGCGCTAGCAAAGGTTCGTTTAAATTTCGTCATCGTCCAACGTTTGCAAGTGTGTTGATGAAAGTCTCGTGAGTCATGTGAAATAAGTTCTAAGAGCTCGACCATTTTTAATGTTAATAAAACTTCAGGTAATGTTCCGAATGGAATATTTCACAAAATACTAGGTCAGTAAATTAAAAATATTGGGGTTATGTACCAATATTTGTTTTGGATTAGGTTAATCTTTTGAAAAATTTTATGCCATAAATTGTGATAAGACAACTTCTTCAAAGCATAGACAAAACTAATTTTTTTGATGTATGAAATACTTTACTAAAATACGACTAATTCTATGAATCCATTGGTGATGATGTTCTCACAGAACCAGAGATCAATGAATTGGAGGCGTCTTCGCCCAGAATACTATGATTCACGTTTGTGTGACTAGATATAATGGAATGCCAACATGATGAAGCTTACCTGAACTTAAGGGCTTATCTACTGCACGTTGTATGTACTTTAGGTTTTATACCTTCCGTTACATTATCAGCCAAGAGTCGTCCACTACTAAGCATAGGCTTTCCTCAAGGATCTTCACACCAATCTAAGAAAAGATTATAATCACAATATTGTCAACCTACCTTGTGAAGGTGGATTGGCAATTTCATCTATGAGTACATGGCCGCACTCTCCCTCAATTATATATCTTCCAAATGTCAATGAGCAGGGTACATAGCTCGCAGAACTGATCGACGCTGGGGACTCAATTTTCTGGAATGGCAAACCAGCACCGGAAAATGCGTTGGCAGACCTCTTACTAGAGAGACTATCTACGTAAAAAGAGTTACTGACAGTCACTGGATTCAGAGAACACAAGATTTCCCGTATTTCGTAGATTATAAGAGTCCAACAGTAGCCATTTTCCGGTTGAATTAATCATGATGAGGAATTTTGCTGTATACTAGTGAAATTACTGGGGTAACGAGACTTAATGTCTTAACGTCTCAAGACAACGAGCACTGTGCGATGCTGTTTATACCTTAACTAGCACCATGTTGTCATGGGCAAAGGTATCATAAAAAAAGAACTTTCAGCCTGATATTGCCCACTGCTGAACATAGCCCTCCTTTAAGGATCTCCTCGCTGAACGGTCCTGCGCTGCCGGATCCAGCAGCTCCTCGTGACATTTACCGTATCATCGGTCCAACTTGTAGAGGGTCTGACAACATTGCCTTCATGATGATGAAGCACTAATTAAATCCCGTGCCATTGAAAATGGTATTATAGTCTGCTCTCAATTTGGACAAAAGATGTCGCTCACTTTATTAAGGAGCCGGTCGTCGCATCATTGTTTTGAATTCCAACAATGAGCTGCCGTATATGTTGACATTTTTGTATGCTTTGTTACTCGCCTTTTGTTTGTGAAAGCTCCTTCCGCAGGCCGGCTCGCGAATACATGCCTTATTGCCAGCGCCGTCGGCTATAGCTGGATGTAGACCTCCGCTTGCCTCGTTCGGGCGTGGAGCATTGTTTTATTCACATTATTATGTTTTATTTCGTCGTCGCCACCGAGTTATTTAATTGTTGTCTTATTTAGTTTTGTTTTCTTTGCTTTAGCTAACACGCTTTATTATTTTAGTTGGGGAATTTTCATGTGACTACTCAGATGAAAGCTTGTGTCACGGTGAATATTTAAAATGATAAACATTTTATGTTTCTTGATTACATACTTCGTATTTAATGAGTAAAATTACATTTGTTTAATAATTAAATACTAACAAATACTGTTTATTTAGTATTAGTATTGTTTAACAAATATATTTTATTATCTGTTCAAGATGAATAAGTTAAATATATAGATACTTTGATATAATAAGTTTATATATTTTTTTATCCAAAGAATACTGTTTAAAAATCAGAATCTTTTTTCTTTTTCTGTTTTCTCTTGATATTTATTGTTCAGGGCTCAATAAGTTATATTACCGACCTTTCGTCTATTCATGTATGTCCTTCGACGATTCTTTTGTTTTTTTTTATTAGACAATACTGAAAAGCAGTAAGATACTTAAGTTATATTCAGTAGAATAAATGACAGAAGTGACCTTGATCTGCCGTTAGACAGTGATAGTGTCTATCCCTTTAGAATTTTGTTAGATATTACATAGACGGGTCATAGAAAGTTTAATAGAATCTTTTATATAAAAACAAAATAACTACAGGTTCAGTTTCTAAAGGTTTTTGTGGTTGTGGAAATAAAGAACATGGTTAACTACATTTTGCGATTGTGAACTTCTTTTTTAAGAGAAAGGTAATAAAGTATTAGTAAGTCGAAATGTTGTGCAGGTATCATAAACAATGAACGATACAAATCTGTGTAATGAAAGCATTTCCGCACTTCACAATTTAATTAAACCAAACATCAGCGATGATATTTTATCAGCGGATCAGCCGTTTACTACCGAGGGGTGAGTGTTCGTGTAAACAAAAAAAAAATATACGGATTTTAAATTTCACCCCCAAAAAGCTCCGAGCCCCGCGACCGCGGCCGGAGCTGAGCGATAATGAAAATAATTGGCACGGTTTTTACGCTCCCGTTTTTGTCGTTTTTAACTTAAACTACACTCAATTAACATAATAAAAGTATTAATTGAATTTATTTGTAATTTAAACTCAAAACTTACTTATCAGAATTTCGATTTTGAATCAAAATTCGCAAGTTTTGACCAAACTATTGAAGTTTATCAATTGGCGATAAGTTTCTTTAGCCGGAGACTGTCCCTAGACAGACTATTTACCACCGCTGCTCCTATTGCAGAGGACAAATAGAACTGTGCAAATATTAATTTGTTCCGGAATGAAGGGTGCTGTATGCTAGTGAAATTACTAGAGTAACGAGATTTAACATCTTATGTCTGAAGGTGACGAGCGCAATATGGTGCAGTGTATACCATCTTAACCAGCGCCATGTAATTAATACAATATATATATTTTTTATCAATATCTAATGATCGTAACATTTGAGTTTTTTTTTAATTCATCATCATTAGCAGATAGATCTCTACCGCTGGACATAGCCCTCCCTCAATGATAGTAGGATTTTGGCCTTTTCCCACCACGCTTGCTCAATGCGGATTGGTGTGAAGTTAGTCTTTGTTGTTTAGCAGGATGCACCACAAGCAGGTCCCGTAATTTGTTGTGTGAGACCTCTTACATCCTTTGGTAATCCTTACACCCCAATTTTCTTAATTATATTATACAGACTTCGATTGCTTCTATATACCGACTGGAACTCTGATAGTATGAGAAATATTAGTTATTTTCTCAGCCGATTGATGTCCACTGCTGGACATGGGCTTCCATAAATAGTTGGAAATTTGGGCTACCTTTCATCATGCTGGCCTAATGTAAGCTAATCAGGAACCAGACGCTCGTTTGTTGATTAGCAGGGTGTACCATTACCAGGTGAGGTTGGCTTTGGTCCCGTGAATTATTGTATAGGATTTGCTACAGCTGTTTCTGTCTAACTTAAAAAGTAAGTTTTATGTAAATAAGGTATGTTAAAGTTAATATAGTTGGTCGACTGACATGAAATAATTTGGTGGGTGGTTAAATTGAAAGTTTAGTGAAACTTTGCGAGGTGGTGAGGCAGTGGCACATTTAGCAACACCAAGTAACGGCGGCATGCGAACTGATTAGCTGAAACATGCTATTTACCAGTCAAGCGCTCACGCATGATGGCTTGCGTGTTAAAGGTCCTACCAATTACCAGAATGACACAACCGAAGTTTTAATTTCTTTGTAATAATGCCATTTTAGTGTTGGTAGGTAATCATTGGCAACCGTCTAGTTAGATACCATCGCTGCTTTTATTTCTACCGCCAAACATTACTATGCAAATATTTCTGTTTGTCGGTTTGAAGGGTGTATGCTAGTGAAATTACTGGGGTAACAAGACTTAACTACTAATGTCTCAAAGCGACGAAGGCTATAGGGTGTTATATATACCATCATAACAAATACCACAGTTGTGATAGATAAGCATTTCACTTACCATTAAGTGATCGCCTTACCAATCTGGTCGACTCATCAAATAAAAAAATTTACTGTGTTTCCGGTTTGAAGAGCATTGTAAGCTGGTAAAATTACTGGGGTAACGATACTTATCAACTTATTCCATATTAACCAGCTTCATGGGTAAGAGTATCACTTACCATCAGGTGAACGTCTTGATCGTCTCATCGGATCGAAAATGTAACATATATTAACATTTTTTTTTTTTTTTTTGTTATAAAAATTTACTAATGCATCGGCTGGTTGTTGACCTGGTAATATTAAAGGTCCCAGGTTCGATTCTGTGACCACGTATATAGAATTTTCGTTGGTGAATAACATTAGATATGTAAATGATACATAAGACATGTATATTTGTAAGCTAGTATTGAATTGTTTCTGTATATATATATGTGTGTGTTACCTATGTAGGCATTAGTTACTGTTCTCTTGTATGTGTGTGTGTGTGTGTGAGTGTGTGCGGCTATGTTACGTAAGTGTGCGCTTTTGTTACAGGGTGCTGTTTTGTGACGTTTTTCACGCGCAAAGCGGCATTGAAAGCACAGGACGCTTTGCACAATATCAAAACATTAAGTGGGGTAAGTGCGTTTTTCTCTTTTAATTTTGTAATGTTCACTATGTATACATTGTCCGTGTAATTAAATGTTTCGTGTTAAACTATGTGTACTATTTATAACGATTTAACAACAAATTCAATAACAAAATTACTAGAAAGTTTTACTTCACAATCAGTTATAAATATTAACGAGAATTTCGTTAAATACTTTAATATATTATTGGAATTATGTATATACACAATAAAGCATAAAAGTCGATTTTTTAAGATAAATCATAGCGTTAATATAAGCACTATTCGATATATTAGAAAAATGCAGCTTTCCTATAATTATCTTGTTAGTGTTATTAAACCTAATTCTCATAGTTATAGATCTCCTACTTGTAATAAAGTTTTGTTAATGAAACTTTTCATTGAAATAAGTCAAAATTAAAATTTTCATTTAATATACTAACTATTTAATATTAATTCATTCTATCAAAATGTATATCTCACTCCTCTCATTCATTCTTCTTTCTGTCCCAGCTTAGTCTAACGTACGGAAGTGTCTATGATGTGTGACCTATAAATAAGTAAAGATTGAGTTGTAAGAACCAGTCTTTTTGTGAAACAGCCTCCTCTCTCTCACTAATGGCTACAATATAAATATAATAGTGCAATTTAGAACAGAAACAATATGACAGTATTTATTACAATAAACATATAACAATAACATATATAAGATTACGATCCCAGTTTTATCCGAAGAAACCCGGTAAGAAAAGCTGTCTTTTTCAGATCATCTTTCTCTCACAGGTTCTTTTTATTTCTGGGACCGTATCTTTATAAAAAATTACACAACTTCCTTAACATATATTCCCTAAACCATTATAATTTAAAAAAACACAGTTCAATAATGGCTTTTTACGCAATCGTACGAAGATACAGAAAAACTTTTAAAGATTATTACATATTTGTTGTTATATGGCACTTGTTATATTACTTTATTATAAACAATACGTTTTCGCAAGCGTGTACAAACACACACAAAACATTTAATGAAACACACAACACCCATACACTTACTGCAAATATCTTTAATTGTTATAATAAATTGGAGATCTGGTGACCTGCAACAGGGGTTTTTTACCTATCAAAGACACCAACGATCCACAAACATTGTAAAATGTATATAAACAGATACAAAGTTATCTTTTTGTATTCCTTTGGTTTGTGGTGACAAATAAATATATTTTTATTTATTTATTGAATGTTAAATATCTATCACCCATTCGCAAAGAAAGGCTTTAAATCTGAGAATAATGGGTGAAAGAAACAGAGCGTTGTACACATTTTTTTTAACCAAATTAAATGTGTGCTGAATCGAATCGCTTTCAGTTTGATTCTGGTAACCCCGTCTCAGAAGTTTTCCAACTAATTCCCGGCCTCGGATTGTTTTGAATCAAAGAAAATTAAGTTGAAATTTTATTACATTCTTCGGCTTTTTGAGCGATTTAATCGCTTTTTACACAGACATCAGAAAATTAGTTATTAATTTCATTGTTGGAAAACCTTTCTGCTAATTTGTTTTCACTTGATTTATTGTTTGCAGAGAAACAACATTAATTAACTTTTGAGTTTTGTTTATTGAACTCTCTAATTAATTTTACTTGTATATTTCGTAATAGGTATAAATATTTAATACACTTTGACATGCGAAATTTACAAGGTTGTTTTGTGATTTAAAGAAAATCTAGTTTCTTTTACTAAATTCAAAATAATATGTACTTGATGAATAACATTGTAAACATTACTAACTTTATTCATAGTGGAAATAGATATTATATAAGAATGAGTTGAAGGAAGTCATCGTTTGAAATCAGGCATTTTCCGAAAAGGATTTTTTAAAGATTAATAACATCTACCAATCCCCAAAAAGCGAGTCTGGTCGATAGAGTCCCAGCTGTGGGATTAATGAAAAGCTCAGTTAAGCGATAATCGAATGTCTTTATACGATTACTATTATATCGTTTCGAATCGACAGCCATTTCATTCTTTCAGTGGATGCACTGTGAAACGATCGAATTTAACAGTCCACGGTGGACCTGTTGCGCGATCCATTCCTATAACAGTTTTCGTTATAACGTTGGAACAAACCGACCAGTCGATATCGCATCAATTGTTAGCGAATACAATCGAATTACTGATTCTTTCATTTGACGGCTCACGTCTTATTTCCCCCTTTTCCCCTAGGGCTGCCTCCTCATCTTTACTCACTAGTGAATATTTTTTAACATTAATGTTATGAAGGTTGAAAACTAAGTCAATAAATATCCAAGAAAAATACCTAAATTGGTCATTAATTAACTAACAAAGACAATCTTTAAATAAACATACAAACTAAACTATCTTTTTTTTTTTTTACGTATGTATAGGTTAATGCTTGACCACGATCCCACCTGGTGGTAAGTGAAGATGTGGTCGATGTTGGTAAAGCGCATTAACCTAGCAAATGCCTATTCACTCTTTTCTTGAAGATGATCTGCCGTCGTCTAGATCCATATAGCGCATGACAGATCGGAGTTGAGATCTTTGGGGGAAATCTATGCCCAGCAGTAGTCGTTTATCGGCTGATAATGATGATGATGATCTGTTGTAATGCTTTTTGTCTATAGCAGACTACAGTAATATCTGTATCGAATGTTAGTAGTAAGTCTCTATTGTCGGAGACTGTCTAGGTAGATACCGCAGCTCCTATTGCTGCAGACAAATAGAACTGTGCAAATATTACTTTGTTCCGATATGAAGGGTGCTGTATACTAATAAATTAGTGGATAATTGAGACTTAACACTTTTTCTCAAGGCGACGTACGCAATGTGGTGTTATGTTTATCATCTTAATCAATTTCACGTTAACATCAGGTGAAAGCCTCGTAGTATAAAAAAACGTAAAATTGAGTATAACTGTATACTCAATTTTATGTCAAAAGCTCATTCAATTTACTTTGGTTCTCATATTGTTTGTTGGAAAACTGCGATTGTGTTTAGCAGCAGAAAATTATAAAAAACCAACTACAAATAAAACTGTACTACATTTAGTAGAGACGTGTGTTAATTGACGTAATCTTAAAGTAAAATTATTTTATTAAGGCACTTAGTTGATTTGTTAACAATAGAAAAACAGAAGCTGGCAACCCTGTTGTTGCTCTCCCGGTTCGATTCTAGCGATAATTCAATTCTATTATATTATGGAGGGGGGAGAAGGGGGGTTCTCTCTCGATTGATTCGGACGGGTAGCGGCAGGTGAGTAGACCGGCTGATGTTCGCCGGAATTGGAAGAAAATATTTGTTGATTGCTCTCATTGTTTCCACACTCGCTTCAGTCCTCATCTGTCGTTTTAATTGTTTTTTTTATTTATTTTAAAATTTGTCATTTTGTGCTTCTCAAGTTTAAGGAATGTGAAGTTAGAAATAGTAGTTAAAAAAGCTTTTAAGTGCCTACTCCGTGAAGGAGGACTGAAACATGATGCACAGAAAAGCCAATACTAAATTATGTGGTACCGAAAATGACTGTTTTATTTTCACAAAAAGGGAAGTGCTTACAAATGCATATAAATATTGTGGGCTATGAGGTAAACTAGTACACATTATTTATATCCAAAATCATAGTCAATTTTTATTTAATATAAAGGTATACAATAACGTATTGGACGCCGTGAGTGCTGCCAGCCTTACACCAAAGAAATTCGTCTGTCTAAGATAAATGAGCACATTTTTTTTAAAATACCAATCTGTTGAGAATCAATCTTCACTTATTCCACAGTTTTTACACTAATTATAATAGCAAAGCTTTTACATAAATGTGTAAAAAAATGGAAACTTTACAAAAGCAAAATGAAAACTGAAATGATTAAGACTAGGGGTGAAGCAACATTGAAATGATATCGCGTGAATTTCGAATAAAAATGCTAATGATTTTACATTAAATATGCTGCTTCATAATTTATCGTTAAAAATATAAACAGCTGTCAGGTACGTCGCTAGCAGCACGTCAAAATTTGCCGGCGTTTAATTGCGTTTCCGGTTAAACGCTACACCAAACCGGAAGCGTCCAATTACCAAGAGTCGAAACGCTTGCACAACTCCTCTGTTCGTTGCGGTTAAACTTTTCCTACTGAAGTGGTGACCCTTTCACGAATTTCAATCTTTAACTTTCTCTTATCAACAATTGTTAAGTGACAATAAGGTGGTGGTGAAACGTCAAGAATACTCAGACTTCCATTATTTGGACAATTTGAACACAGTGATATTGTAATGATGACAGATTTACAATATTGTTGGTAAGTAAACAAAATTGTTTGAAAAACGTCGACGGTCGAAAACCCATCGGCAGATCCAATACGAGGTGAAAAAATGTAGTGTCAAGAGATATGCGAAAATGCAAAGGGACTAATCACGATGTGGAGGATAGAGCGAAATGGAGTGAAAAGGTAAAGAAACCTGACTTTTCCGCCAGATGGGATAGTGGCTAGTGGCCTAGGCTTGACTCAGTGGCTAGAGAGAGTTTAAAAAAATTATGTCACCACCTGAACTCCATAAAGATTGAATCTAGAAATTATATCAGAAATATCCGTTTTTAAATGTTGTCTTTGATATTTAATAGTATCTATATTATGGATCACAATTTTTAGTACATTGCAGCAACAGAATACTTATCCAGTTGCCAAAGTAAAACTTTTCGATTTCGTTGATATATAAAGACCGTAAATTATTATACAAATACATAAAAAGCGTTGTTCTTAACAGAAGCGCATCTCCTATCTGCACCCAAATCCTTGGTATAAATAGTTTTTTAACAAAAAGTTACTGCAACTTAATTTTAAACTTGATAGTTGAAAATTCGACATATTCTGCGGGTCGGTCCTTACAGACCAGACGCTCGGAGTGGATCTTGAAAGTTAGCCGAGACAACGTCCCGGTTGAGATTTTCCACATAGTTTCGAAGCCCGAACCCCCGTGACCTTATCCTAATTGTGGGGGAAGAAACTCTTTTAATAATTCAGTCGCTAAAAGGCAAAAATTCCCGCGATAAAATTTGCAGATTCATCCATAATTAAAATCGCTTCGCCAGCCGTTTTATAACATCTCCGACATTTTATTGTCAAAAATTAAACTTTCCCGAGTTTTAATTAAAATCGTTTTGTGACGATCTTAATAATCTTGTCGGCGTTTTCATTCTTCTTTTTTTTATTAAACTTGGGGTCAATGTGAATTTTTGTATATTGTCCAAATCTTTTTAATTTAAACTAGATATACAGACATGCAGAAGAACTAAAGTTACCGACATAGCCCTAAGGATTCCTGAACTTAAGTAGCAATGGAGCGGGCACATTTTTTGAAGGACTGACGACCGACGGGACAGTAAGGACCTAGAGTACTAGCCGGATACCTGTAAACGTAGTGCTGGGCCCGACTATGGAAACCGACGATCTGGTTAAGATTGCAAGAATCTATTGAATGCAGATAGCGAAGGACCAATCGGAGAGAAGATCTTTGGGGGAAGCCTATGTCCAGCAGTTGTTGTTTATGGGCTAATGATGTTGGTCATGAGAACATATAATATACCCTAAGAGACGAGGACACATGTAACAGAATTTATCGGACGGTAAAGATTCGTTGTAGAATGAGGTATCATCATCAGCTCCGGAATTTTACTAGTGACAGCACTGAGAAAAAACCTGCAAAAATTAAAACTATTACGATAGAAGTGAATCACCTGACACCGGGCGAAAAAGAAAACCAGAAACCATTGGGAGCGATAGCATAACATCAGTTGCTAAAAATAAAGTAGAATGAAATACGTTGAGCAGCGAATATCAATTGGGTGACATGACAATAATAAACTTACCATTTTTTTTAAATAGGCACGGAAACATGACAAGAACGTGAATGTTGTGGAGACCTATTTAAATCTCGGTTATACCATACTGGTTACTAGGCATAGGAAGCAGACGTAGCTGTTGTCTACGTAGACACTGTTTTCAACTGTAATCGAACAAGTGATTCGTCTCAATTTCCCACTTGGCATGGCGTCCGTCATGCCAACTTGGGGAGGGCTCGTATCACGGTCGCGTTCTCAAAAACCTAATCGCCCGTGAGCAACTTTATAGCCGAATAATAAATCAATCCTGGTCCGGCGGCGCGGTGCAGCTCGCAAAATAGAAAAGCTATATTTCATCCGTGTTGTGTGGCCGCCGGTGACCGGGCAAGCTTTGATCGATAGCCCGGATTTATGATCGAGTCTCCCCGGTCTTAAGTAATTGACCGGCTCCATTAGTGCAGGAAACCCTCATAGGGTACCGCTCGTGCGGGTATTGTTGGAAATTTGAACTTTGCTCAGCTTTCATACAATTTTTCGCATGGTTAGACTTCAATTAATATTAAATCTATCAAATACTTTTATTCAAACACTGTTCTAAGAAAACAAACAAGCCCTTGAACATGTAACCAAAATGCATACAAGTTAAAAAATTTCGAACAAAATACATAAACTTCGTTAATTTCATTTTATAATAGTCCATTTAATGACCTTTATAAAACAGGATGTTATTTAATACCCGTGACATATTTTCGAAATCAAGTACGGAACCCTTCCAAATTGACCGCAGACGAAATAAACACATCACTCTGAATAAACGTTCCGTGAAAAGACCGGATAGTAGACGGACGCGTCGTTAATTCATTTCAGGACAGATATGGCGAAAATGTAACCTGACGTCTCCATAGATTTGGATTTATTGCTCGCCATATCTCATCACATCGTTGATTTATTATCACACGTGATAAATCCTGTCATCATAATATTATTGTCAATACGATATTTGTTGTGTTAAGCTTCGCAAGCTTTCGCTATTATTTATTTATTTTGTCTTTTCTTGTGTCGATATTCTTTATGCAAGTTATATGTCTTAATATTACGATTCTATTATCGAACATGTTCCTTGGATTTACACCTAAAAATATTAGCAAAGCTATTTAAACGAAATGTTTTTGGATATTCACCGGATAATATCTTAAACTCAGGTTCTTGTTAGCCCAGTTACACCACCGGCTAAAATATTTATAAATTAAAACAGCAGAATACGCAAATTACCAAAAATGCTATAAAGGCGGACATAGAGCCAAAAGGCATGCTCTTAAGATCAAGGTTTTGTATTGTGAAGAGTAAGAATAGTTGTTAGTAAATTAAAAAGAAAATAATAATACTCTGTAGAGCTTATATGTGTTCCAATCGCATCACACGTAATTGCGTGTACACTCACATTATGCGGTCGGACAAACGAGACCGCTATTTTCATTAATGAACCGGCGCTCGGCGGGCGAGGTGCGACCGGTGGGCTTCCATTTCTGCCATTAGACGAATTGCACACCGTTTTAACAAATTGACCATCTTTTTCACCTTTTAAATGAAAATATTCTTTTTTCTTTACACTGTGAACATGGCGACCACAAATAACCTAAACATTAGAACATTTACACGAATAGGCAATAGGCTATTTCCATTAACCTCTGTCATCATCATAAGCCGATAGACATCTGCTAGATATAGACCTCCCTAACAATGGGAAGATTTGGGCCATCTCCCACCATACTGGTTCATACTAGTTGGTGAGGAGCCGAAACCTCGTTTGCTGATTAGCATGGTGCATCGCGAGCAGCTGAAGTTGGTTTGGGTCCCGTGAGTTGTTGTGTGGGACCGCCTACATCTCCTATGTCCTATAGCTAGGTTAAAAAGCTTTCAAAGTTAGAGTTCAATTTAGATAAATTTGGATTGCGGTGTGAATGTAGATTGTATCTGGCAACAGTGACCTACCATCGGTCGTTGTAGTGTGCCGATATTCTAACATGCTCCTTAGGGACTAACAGGACGCTCTCTCTAGACCTCATGGGTTGATACTATATTAGTAATAAGATTGTGTAGCACAATTAATGTATCATTAGTCTCCTCACGTGCTGATAGCCAGGTACAGTTGACTGACCTCGACTATTGTAGTCCTTATATAGGTTATGATGTCGATAATTATGGTAATGTGTCAAGCCATAATATTGCTCACCGGTTTGCTTATGGTAACCGATAACTTTGTAAGACCGATTCCTGACTCGATTGTATATTTGTTATTTTTCTAGATATAAAACGGACCTTATAATGTGTATCGGGCCTATTTAACTTTTATTTATAAATTCTTACTCAGCGGTAGTAAACGATATATCCTTTTCGACACAAAATGTTTCATAAATGTCTCAAACAATTTCACTAACTACATCCTTCTTCCAATTATAATTAATAAATGGTTTCGTACTATCGTTTTCAGGATAGAAACAGATGTTGTTATGATTACTATCTACACAGTTTTAAAAAAATGAGAAGATAAATTTCAGTAAAAACCTAACTGAAATATTCCAATGTAATCTCGGTACTTTACTACTGAAAGAAGTTTAATGAATGATCATATTTATAGAGATGCTTGTAACAATAAGATGAAAAAAAAATCTAGTCTATGCTCAATAAAGCTGTAGTACTATTATTACCTTGTAGTAAATTTCTAACTTCCTATTAGTGTATTTGTGAGTAAACAAAACAAAAATTACAAACAAACCTTCACAAGCAGCGCCGGTCTGTAATTCCACTCCATCAAAGACCCTCATAATGCTTACATAGATTGACTACATAACCATCAGAGGATTGTAGTGCTTATGCAATAGTGAATAGGGATGTTTTCGTTGGGCGCGAAT
>DWLS01003830.1:0-15026 GCA_018246255.1 Pachliopta kotzebuea | reverse complement strand
CCCCCCCCTCTAAACCCCCCTATTCGGCGGCAGCGGCAGATGGGTTTAACTCCCCCGCCCAAAATGGGGGCCGAAACCACCCCAAACCCCCAAAAAAAAAAAAAAAAAAATACTATTTCAAGCGTACGGAAATGATGAAAGTGAACTGACCGCGGCTGCCTTCGTGGACGGCGCCGGCGTCGTGGTGACGGACTTGAGGTCCGAATCGTTTTCAGCTGAAGGCTCCTCGTCTAATTCCGGCGGAAGTTCTAGAACATTCAAGAAGTAATACAAAATTAAAATAAAAAATAATTTCATGTAATAGTTAATTCGCTTGGATTTTAGGTTAGAATATATATTCAGCTTATATAAAGCTTGGGTTTCGTAATTATCGACTATTTCACCTTTCCGTTCCTCTGAAGGTTGTAATTAATAACGTGGTCGAGCCAGTTATGATGGTAAATATGGCAGAAGTGATGATGGTCTACTTCCCTATTAGTAGAATTCTTCTAAATCGTACTTCCTCAGGAATGAGGGTCGTGGTCATCATGTGTAGTGGAACCACATGACTTCCATGTCAGTTAAAATGGAGTGGTGTTGGCATTGCCTTCTCCATTCCGCATACCTATCCGTGCTGATGGTCATCACATAGATATGTAGGTTTCCTCACGATGTTCTTCTTCACCATCACAGCATGTGGTATTAGTTGGTGTTATACTAACTTTATTGGTGTAGACCGGATTCGAACCTGGTACCTTCGGAGTGGAAAGCTGACGTTCAAACCTATAGACTATAACAATTATTAGTCGACTAATACTGCACTAATCACCAACAGCACCAGATTTACTTGTGACGTCTTCTGATAGGGGTCAGTAGAAATTGGACAAAAACATGTTAGACTTTGAGGAAGACTTACGCCCAGCAGTAGGCGTTTATTGGCTGATGATTATGGACTTGAAAAGACTTGATTGATGAATAGGAACAACTGATTACTGTACCACAGTAATATCATAAGACGGTATGGATATTATCATCATGCTCCAGTGATATCTAAATAGTGCCAAATTTGAACATTGGGAAGGTGCTGGTCGATGTGTGGCTGATGATGATGACAGTGCTTGTGGTATTAACCTGGATAATGAGATCCACTTCAAATACTAACCTTTAATAGGCGCGTCCATTTCGATCACCTCCTGCCCCAAAGATTCGGTGAGGGCCCTCAGGTTATTCACCGCCTCGCAGCAGAAGACGGGCAACAGAAAGAAGATGGTGAACCGCCGCATCATCATCATTATTATTAGAAACTATAATGTTGTGTCCCTTGACCATCTAGATTATATTTTTAATTTGATTTTTTTTTTCATTTAAGTTCATTAACCTCCGCGAAGGTTCTATAAAGAATGGTCGTCAATAAAAACTGAGCCTTCGGGAATGAGATTTTCAGCGTGAGATTGCGTTCTGGACGTAGTTTCGAAAATTTCTAAGCCGTTATTATACTAAAAATTTTGATTTTAATAATTAATATTCTATCACAAAGTGAAAATATTAAGTTACAATGGAGACCAAGGATTATATATGGAAAAGATTAAACAAATAATAACAGAAAAGTGAAAACGTCTAAATTGTACTCCCCGGATTGACCAATTGGATTGTATGGACATGCCTTTGATTTTACCTTAATATAGGATTTGAAACGTGCATCTGGAAATATAAGAGGTTTTTATTTGAATTCTACTATTATTGCTTATGTATTTGACTCCGATCAATTCAAAACGTCAAAGAAGTGGCCTTATGACCGTGAATAATAAGACACGATAACAATAACACAAGACATGACGACGGCCTTACAATCAAGAACAATGAAGACGTGGCTTCGGCCTTTAAAACTAGCAAAATTTTCAGATAATTATCAAAAATAAGACTTGACTGTATGGACTTAAGTTCTTTGCCTTTCCCTTCAGGGATAAATTAATAACATCATCATCTGAGCCTTCGGATCTGGTGATGGTGATGAAATATAGTATATGAGGGTAATGGTAGAATCTTTCATACTGGTGATAAATCTATAATACCTATTAAAATTAATAGGAGGGTAATTGTAGAAATTTTTCGGCTCACAAAAAATTTCGCGGTGCTGTTTCCAAGCTGGTGACTTCGGTGTTACTGACTTGAGGATGGTGGTGGTGGGTTTAACCAGGGTAGGGGTGTGATGTAACCAGGTTAAGATGAGCAGTTAAGCTCACGTAACTGTACCCCTAACAAATATGCTCGCTTCTGAATGCGGTCAGGTGTACCGGTTGCCAAGTTTAACTGGCAGTTTGTTTTTAACTGTGACTGCGAATGGACGTCCGAACTCATTAACAAGATCTGGGTAAGTCTTAACCGGATCTGGATATTATTTTTTTTAACCGTGAAGTGATTGGAACAATGAATACTGTAGGTTTTTGGTACAGGAAACGAACCTTAGTCGATGTGTAAATTATTAGAATTTTACTCTGTCTTTTTGATTGAAGACCGTCTGGTTATCTTCAATGCCATGACCCGGCTCAAAGGATCTACAGCTGGTGAAGCTACTGGAGCAACGAGACTTGATTTCCAGCAGTAGAACCTGGTTGCATTTTTTTTTGTTCCGTATTTACGAACTGACTTGCTTCTTCATTTATCTATACATTCAATAATGTCCTTATCTCCTTTATCTATATCTTCAACTATGCATCCATCTTCTTTATAATCAACTATGTCTTAATCTTCTTTATCTATACTTTCAATTATGTCTACATATTTTTCATCTGTACACTTTCTTATTCTGTTCTCTTCTTACCGAACAATCAACAATCAGTTGTGTGATTTGTTTAAAGCGAATCAAGAATTTAGAAACTCTGCCATGACCCATAAGTGTCCATAATGAACTACTCGGATTCCACTCTTCTAGTCTTTTAAACAATGAAACTGTACACAGGTCTATTGGGTGACTTTTTATTTTCTGCTCCACGTTTTAGCATGATGATCAACTTATTACCAGTTCTTCTTTAATCAAGAACAATGACTTCTTGCTGGTCTACTTGAATTCTTTTATTTGCTTATTTTCGAGGGTTCAGTAAAAGCCAGGAGTTGCACTTCGTTTTAATTTTAACAGTTCCAGCCTCGTCATCACCTTGACATTCCAGCTTCAGGATTTCAAGACTCATTCGGTCTATTTCTCTATTCTTGAACACTGACTTTCTCAGCTGCTTCTCTGATTCTGGGATCAAGATGAAGTGGGACCAGGGTCAAAGTTAGGAAGACAGTTCTGTGTACTTACGTCTTCTTTATTCTTATCAAGCAGTGTTGCAGTATAACATAAAATTAAATTTGATGTAATTATCGACTGTTGGATATCCACTGCTGGGCGTGGGCAATTAGAGTAGTGATTGATTTGCGTCACCAATCGGAGTAATTTAACATTGACTTATATATAAATGAATTGGCAATTGACCAGCTCGGCCTTCGCTTTTTTGGCAGGCGTCTGGCATTTGGCGGAAGAGAAGATTCAAGGGGTCGAGGAGTTATAGTTAACTTGCTGAAGCCGTGATTGTTCAGTCCTGAAGCTGTAAGAGACGTGGGTTCGATTCCCAATGAGTAGAAAAAGACCAAACTGATAGTAGAACAGCTTACGTCGTATGCATCAAACCTATATAGGATAACTATGGTTTTTCTAATAAAAAGTCACGTGTCCCAACAGTGGGCAAAATTTAGTGGGGTGTTATATACCATAACTATACTTTTGTCTCCGTATCTGATAGAATTTATTTAAACAGTTCAACCGTTTCCCAAAAAATATAAGAGGATCTCATCCTCTACTTCACCACCAGATACATCACCACGATGATGATCCAATATAACTGCTTGGTGAACAACTTCGTAGTACCGAGAGCCTCCAATCTAGGTGTACTGATGATCTGGTGGAGGAATCCAATGGATGCAGGCAGCTCAGGACTGATAGGAATAGAGATCTTTGATCTCTGTGTCCAGCAGTAAACGTTTATCAGCTGATGATGATGACGAACAACTTCACCTTCAGCTAATTTCACCACATCACCACTTAAGTGGTTCGTAGTTAAGTGCTAAACTATTAGATGATAAAAAAACAAAATTGCGCTGGCATCGCGTGGGATACACCGCGCCCCATGCCAATACGGCTTCATTATATACGCGCCATTGATTTATTTGAGGATGAAGAAATTCGGTGAATCATCAGCGTCAAGTGCGAGTCGGAATTTATTGTTCTGGGTTCTTTATACCTTTATTAGGTGTGAATTGGTTTTTATGTAATGAAAGAGACAACTATACAATATTTTGAATTTTGGGTTGTTCACATTTTCATTAGATTTAAAATCGATTTTACTTACCGAAAGAGACAGCTATATTATTTAAAGGTTTATGAGTTCTTCAAATTTTCATTATGTTTGAATTGGGTTTTATATAACGAAAGAGACGTTTATGTATATTAATAGGGTTCATGCTGTGAGTGAGTGAGATGGAATGCTTCTCTTTATATTTTCCCTATCATTTTGTCCCGCTTTACAGTCCCGACATGGAGTCTGCACAATGTATACTTCTCGCGGAATATACGAAGAAATATATTAATACGAGAGAGAGAGAAAGAGAAACATGAATTATAGTATATTATTTCCTGTTTTTCATGTATCATATATATTTTACACTTCTCTCTCTTCTATTCCTTGCTACTTCAATCTATAACAAAAATTGTCTATCAATCGCTCTCTCTCTGGTCTGCAGTGCTATATTATATCTATCTCGTTCTCTCACAAATGAAACAAAATATAAATCTCTCCAACCACGACTCAACTGTCACAGTGTTATGCCCAGCAATGGACTACCGTGGACTCATGATGATATATATATCAAGCCAATCCAATTTTCTTTTATTGTCTCTGGAAAAATATACTTTATAGTCTTAACTGCTTATTACAGTAGTAGCTGATTGCTTGAAACTAGTATCAAGATTGAAGAGTCCATATATAATGTGGATGGTTATTAAATTATAATTAATCTGCTCATCATCCATTACCATATTATAATATTATACCAACAACGTATGAGAAGTCGGATTATTCAAATCACGCTACATCATCCTTGACTTTGATCAATTACTACTTTACTGGTGGTAGTTCTCTGATGCTGGAGACTGTCTTGGGCACCTCCTACTTCTACCACTAAACAGCGGTGTGAAAATACTACCGTGCTCCGGACCTGTAGGTAGTTAAATTACGGAAGTAACAAGACGTAGTGAAGTCATCTCACAGCGATGACCTTAATATGATGCTGTATATGTCTCCAATGTATCGCTCAAAATCAGGTGATCAACAAAAAAATCGTCACAATTCTACCGCGGGACTCTAATTTGAACTATTCGATCCGATCATACGTAGATCATCGGATGCCCATCGGCGATCTATAGATCGTAACAAATCATTGATCAATCTAGTGCAGTGTATATCAGTTCGTTCATTATGTCGCTATAATGAAGTATCACTTGGTCTATAGAAAGTAAGTCGATTATTTTGTATTAAGAAAAAAAAACTTATCAAGCTTATGCCCAACTGTGGGACTGATGATGATGATACTTTTATAAATAGTTTTATTTATATATATCTGTTAATAAGGATTTAATGATTTATTCCTTTGATAGTCAACTTAGACGAAAGTTCCTATTTAATAATAGATTTGATTTGATTTTTTTTTTATTTAATACAACAATTTATTATTGTTATTGTATGAAAATGTAAAGATAAAGCCATGTTATAATATATTATTATTATTATCATTAGTCAATGGACGCTCACAGCTGGACATTAGAAATGAAACTTCATAACAATTGATAGATTGTTTTATATATTAATTGATAATGAAAGAAGATAAAAACTTTTTTTTATTTAGGAGAAAAATTTTATAAATAGTGTGATGCTAAAATATCTTTTCTACTTCTCTTCTCTTATTAAAAATTTTGAGTAATTTACAGCTGGACATAGGCCTCTCCCAAGGGACGCCACTCAGCCCAGTCTTCGGCTATATGCATTAACTTACTGCCAGAAACTTTGAGTAGATCGTCGTTCCACCTGGTAGTAGTTTATTTGATATATATTTGTTTTAAATCATCTTTCACAGAGGGCGCTACTATCCGGTCTTAGGCGACATCGATGCGGGAAATGAATCTATAGACCAAGGAGTCACGGACCAGACACAGCAGCCCGCTGAGGTGTACTTGGAGGTACCTCGCTTCCCCGAAACCGCGAATTTAGTCGAAAGCAACACCCGAAACTCTTTCTCATCCCCCACACAATCCGACAAACAATTCCGACCTTGCTCGGCACAACTTTATAATGAAACCCTTCGTTCAAAATTTTCAACACCTTCCTTATATTGTAATGTGTTTGAAGAACGTAAAGATACAGAAACAAAATTCAAATTACCGATCTCTGAACAATATGATCCGGAGGGTAAAAAGATTAAATTGTTTCAAGTTGAAAAAAGGATCATTAAGAGAATACGTCAAATGAAAGACGATGAAGATATAGCAGGAAGTAAAATAAGAGTTAAAAATAGTCAACCATCAACGAGTAGGGCTTATAATACCAAAAACATTGAAAATGTAGTGAATAATGTCACAGACGAAGTGCACTTCGCTGCTAATGATGTAGTGACTGATAGTATAGAGAAAGCTGTGTTAGTTGCTGAAGAGATTATAAAAGAGATTGACGGCGAGTTAAAAGAAAAAAGAACGTCCACTCCGAAACCTTCAGAAATATTTATGGAAAATAACAAGGTTGTTAAAGCAAACGAAAAGAATTCAGTTGAAGAAACTAGTGACCCTCCTCCATCTGTAAGAGAATCTGTGCTGAATTACGAGACGATTGATGAGAAAACGGTAATCAATACTAATCAAGATAAATTAGAAGATGATAGGAAGCTTTTTTTAATTCAGGAAATTAAAGAAAGCATAGAAGCTGGATCCGTTAAAAGGAAATCTTCATTATTTGAAAAGAAATCAAATGAGTTCATTGATGAAAAAAGAAATGTTAAAAGAAGTATTATTTCCAAAGACAGTACGCAAAAATCTATTGAATATGATTTAAAGATACTAGCGCAAAAAAAAGCTTACTTGACCGGTTTGCAAATGATAACAAATATAAAAAATCTCTCTGGATCCTCACATCGATGTAAAACTTTATTAAAAATATTTCTTCTTTACCTCACAGATGTAATGATCGCTTTTTCTAGATTTTTCCCAAAACTTGTGCTACACTCTAATACCTACCAAACCAAAAAAGAAAAAACAGACATCAAAGATATAATAAGTAGTTATACTAGTAATTCTGAACTTTGTGACGAAGATAATTTAATTATTAATGAAAACAAATATGATGAAAGAAGAAAGTTGTCAGGTTCAGAAATAGCACAAATAGTATCGAGAATACCGGTTGAATTAACACAAAAAATGGATACGGTTATATCAGAATTTCACACGAAACTCAACATTAAAGACGTGAAGCATAGCAGATCAAAGAGCTGCAGCAGGATAGAAGAAGTGAATAAAAACATCAATCCTTTTAAATGGCTATCGGTGATGAGTACTGAAGAACGGGAACGCGTGAAGAAGGAAATAAAACTTGCCACATTAGAAGCTGCAAGGAGAGTATTGGACAATAGAAGACGGACTAGCTTTCAGTCTTACGATAACGCGGCGGAGTTTGAATGTAATATACCACTAAATAAATTAATGTACATCGCTATAGTAGAATCCCATGTATATACAAATAAAAACGCAATCTTCGATGACTACATTTCAAAATCAAAACCGGAAACTGTAATTTCAAGGGAAGTTACAGATTACAGCAAAGCAGAGGCTATTAAAACCGAATTTTCAGGCACTTACAACATGATTAATAAATCAAGAAAGAAAAGTGATATTAAAGATTATAAAGCTTATGAAAATGAAGAAATATCTGAATATTTAGACGTTTATGCTACTAACAGCACAGAAAAATCGGAAATAAACAAAAACACGCTATTAAGAACTGATTATGTAGCTACTGTTACGGTCGAACATAAACAAGTCCCTAGAGAAATTAATTTACAAAAAGATGACATGTCGGTATATATTAATGAACAAACTGAAGAAGAGACGGTAACTTCTACTATTGAGAAAATTGATGATATTATTCAAAAAGATGAAGAATACATTATTCCTGCTATACAAGAAAATGAATTTGTAACAGCACAAGTATTAGGCCATAGCATAGTTAGTGATGTTTGTACAAATTTTGTTACAGTTAAAGAAGACACAATTAACAATCTCTCTGTTAAAGAGCATACAGTTATACCAGTAATAGAAAAAAAAGAATTTACAAAAGTTCAAGCAGTCAATACCGCAACGGCGAGACAAACTGCTGAAGTAGAAGATATCACTATTATTGATTCTGTTACTAATATAGAAACGAAACCTACAGTAAGTGTAGAAATACAAGAACTTAACACAGCAAAAGTTTATGGGAAGGAAACATTAAGGCAACACGATGAAGTTCTAAAGCAAGTTGACATTAAAAATTATGAAAGTTATGAACATATAGAAAACAAAGCTGTGCACAATGTAGAAACCGAATATACAACTGCTGAAATAATCAATAATGCTATTCACAGAGATATAGATACAGTATTTTGCCAAGTTGATAGCAATCTCGTAACTTCTGAAGAAATAAATATACAAGTAGCCACTACTAAAGTAGAAATTCAGGAATTAGAAAAAGTAGAATCTGTTTGCTATGCAACGCATCTTAATATCGACTATGAGGAAGCCGTATGTTTTGAAAATAAATTGAGAATTGAATTCGAACATATAACACCGTCAGCAGAAACGTTTAAAGAGAAAGAGGTACAGATAGTAAATAATGCTACTGTCCAAGATGTAACTACAATTATAGAAGAAACTGTTGATCTTAAAACTAATAAAATAGAAGAACAATTAGTTAACATAACTAAAGAGCTAAGTGAACTTTCTATCATGATTGCTATTTGCACACCTTCAAATAATGACATGGCAATACTTTTCAATGAAGCTGAAAATTTTGAATTAAATCAAAACCAAGAAGAAAAGGCAAATATTAAAATTGAAGATGACAAATTTTGTAAAGCACAAAGCATATGTACTGCTACCTATCAGGACCTAATAATTCTTATGGAAAAAGTTGCTACAATTAATATTGATAAAGTTACTAATGAATCTGCAGTCATTAATGAAGTACCTCGAGAAGCAAAAGTTTTGGTAATGGCAACACCATCACTTTCACATTTCAACTTTAATTTTGACGAAACTATAGTAATTAATATTGAAAGCATTAAAAATGAAACGGCAACATCTGAAGAAGAAACAAAACAATTTATTTCGGCACCAGCTTCAGGTATTATATTATATATTATAGAAGAATGTGATATACTTAAAATAGAGAAGAATGAAGAGGAATTAACTGAACCATGCTTAGAACCAAATATATTTTCTATTGCACTAGCAATAGGTACATCATATTTGGAAGAAATAAAAATACTTTATGTTCAAACACAATCTTTTGTTACTGCAGATATTAAAATAGAACACGCAGAAATTAGTGAAATCGAGAACATATTTGTAACAGCATTAGCAATATGTATCGCCATAATTATAGCTACTGATATAGCTTTAGAAGAAAGCAAAGTTTTCGTAGTAGACGAGGTTCAGGTACAGAGTACATCGGAAATTTTGGAACCACAAGTTCTTACTACGGCTTTGCCTGTTTCTACTCCGATTTATAAACAAATCAGTATAATCTTAAACGAAATACAGGTTTTAGTAATAGAAGACTTTCCAAAAGAGTTAGCCTTACCATCAGAAGAAGATGAAGTCTTTGTTAAAGCTTTAATAACGTGCAATGATGTTTCCTCAGTGATTAATATAGAATTAAAAGAATGTGTACTTTTTGAACATGATCAGGTTCCAGAAGAATTCGCTGAGATATGTACGGAACCCCATGTTTTTGCTACAGTTTTTGCCTTTTGTACATCGGTTTATAAAGAAATTATTATGAACTACGATGAGGCAAATACTCTAGAACTTGATATAATAAAGGATGAGAAACTAGAAATCACTGAAGAACGTAATGTATTAGTATCGACAATCGCAACATGTGTTGCCATTAACAAAATAATGAACATAGATTTGGAGGAAACCGGTTCATTTACACCGGAAATAATAAAAACAGAATCTCTTCCATTAATTGAAGAATCGCAAATATTAACATCCACTTTACCATCAGGTGTTGCTAGCATGAGGGAAATTATTATTTCTTACAGCATAGCCGAGTCTTTAATAATAAAAGATCTCCAAGAAGAGAAAGCCGTTTTAAATGTAGAAGAGAAATATTTTTCAATTACAATTCCTTATTGTGTAGACGTAATACGAACTTCTAGAATTCAATTACAAGAAGTTAAATGTTATGATGTAGAAAAAATAAAAGAAGAAACCGCTTTTACTTATTCAGAACCGCAGGTATATTTTAAATCAACACCATTATGTGTAGCGACAACAATTTCGTTAAATATACCTACTTTCGAAGTAACATATAAAGAAACTGAATTTGTTCACAACGAAACCGCTTCATTGCTTATAGAAATGAGAGATTTTGAAAGAACTCAAGCAATGTGTGAAGCGACTGCAAAATATGTACATAAAGTTTTTACGGAAGCAAAAATTAATTCAATTGCTTACAATGTTGCGAATCACTACGCTGATATCATTTTAGAATCTGAACATTTGGAGTCTGCTTCATCCATTTGTTTGGTAAAACACTTAACTTTTAATTTTGATTCTATAGAAAAATCTGAAGGAATCCGTTTTACCAATGAAAAAAGTAATTTAAGCTTTGAAACGGAAGAATTCAAAACCGCACATGCTATGCGAAAGTCTACAACAGAGGTTACAAATCTACGTTCAGTTGATAACAATGTTAGCATTTATTCTACTGCAGAGTCTAAAAATATTTCAAATATTGAAGCAGATAACATTGTGGTTGTAAAAACAAAACAATCCCAAAATTTGCGCGAAAAACAATCAAAAGAAGTATTTAGAGAAGAAAGTGATTTAAATGTAATAGTGAGGAAAAAAGAAAAAGCAGTAGCGGCACAAGCATATCAAGAACTAAGCACTGAACTTTCTTTGTCAAAGTCGAAACACGAATCAATTTCTGAAACCATAGAGGATACTTTAGTTTTAGGTAGAAAAAAAGATGTAAAAGAATTACACGTTTCTGAAGAAATTCATGATAGATCAAAAGGAATAGAAATAGAAAGCTTAGAAGAGGAATCAGGCGTTGTTATTGAAGATATAACAGATGAAGAATCTAATACAATACAAACCGTTAATTACGCAGAAGACATTGCAAACGCAAGAAAAAGGTCACAGGATATTAATATAAAAACGATACAAATACACAATTTATCTGAAGGCTTCGAAGAAATGAAAAATTTGAAGGTAAACAAAACTCCTAAAGAACTTAAAGCAAGCACAGATGAATCCGCAGCACTTACAATTACTAAAAAAGAAGAACTTGAAATTATTCAACCTGTGTTACAATTAGAGGAGGAAGATTTAACTGTCACAAACATCACCAATATTAGAGAAATATCTGGTGATATTGAATGTACTATAAATAGTGGTTCATCTCAATCATTTGGAATATACGAAGGTTCCGTTCAACGACTTACTAATACAGAATCCAATAAACAATCATCAGCATCAAGAACTATAAAAAAAAGTACACTAAGAAATATAAATACAGCACAAGAAGAAGTTGTAAACGGATACAATGAGCTCGAGAGCAGTTCCTTCACATCCAAATTTATTAGTGCAAGTGTTCAAGAAAAGTCTCTAGCAAAAAGTTCATTATCATTTGACAGTACGACATCGGCGGAGCTAACTGCTTCATTCTCTAACGTCTCCAATCCTGCAATAATGAGCACTGAATCTAGCAACAAGGTTATTAAATCCGGATATATAACAGAACAAATTTTAGATGGTCAAACTGTTAAAAATGGCGAAAGCATTATCGAAGTCCAATCTCCTACAACGCCACCGACACCTTTAACAGACGAATATATTTTCAGACTCACTGCACCTTTACCTAAAAGCAGATCCACAACACCTATCCCGAGAGATCCGAGCCCTGAAAATCTTCAATCTTCCCTCGATGACGATTCTCACATCGTCAATAAAAACCTTGTACCGTCTATAGAAACTGTTATATGCGAAAGGGTTCTGTACAATCCGCCATTACCCACACCGCCCACAAGTCCCGTGTATAACAAACCAGGTTTAAACGGCGGCGAGCGGCGACTGCCCAGGTTTATCAAGCCCGGCTTGAGAGGAGGTTCCGATAGACCTCCAATAACTAAGGTAAGTAATTTCTTTGTAATTAAAAAAAAAATGGAGGAAACTTATAATTCAAAACATTAAAAAGATTTATTTATCTAATAGAGTAACTAAAAACAATGTATTTCTAGTTTTCTAATTGCAGTAATTTCTTACTGTAAGTTTAACAGATTGAATATTTTGAAATATTACTGTATTTTGTTTTGAAGGACGTTGTAGCTTGTTGCTAGTTGAAATTTACTTGGGTTAAAGGCTTTACAATCTTATAGTTCATACTGATGTGTACTGGGGATCGGTGGATGCGGTGTATATCATCCTAATCAGCGCCAGGTTGTTATGAGTGACCATATTGGTATACATCAATAGAATGTCCTGCTCATTTCGTTGCTGCAAAGTATAAAGCAAATCAGCATATATCTACTTTATGACTTGTTCCAATTTATTTTGTATATCAGAAAGTATTTGTACATATCCAGCAGTGGACTGCCGCATGCTGTTGATGATGATGACAAAAATGATATCAGAAAGAAAACAAAGCTTTTAAACAGTATGATACATGTTTATGTAATATTTAAAACTTTCCAGGACGAAGTACTGGAGGTGTTAAAATATACTTCACGCCTCACTTCAGCGATCACAGAAACTCTGAAAAATATAGAGGAATATAAAAAGGAAGTTGGTATTTTAAAACAAGCAGCTTATGATTGTAAGAATATAATGGATACGGATGAAAAATATAATAATAATAGCGAAGAACAAAAAAACACTAAAACTACAGAAACACAAGATAATCTTCAAGAAAGATCAGAACTTTCTAATATTACTGAAGAGGAAACATTTGTAGAACCTTCGGTCGTTGAAGAAAATATTATGATAAAAGAAAATTTAGAGGAAAATAATATTGAAAGGAAAGATGGAGACAAAAATGAAAAAGACACAGTAATAATTGCAGAATGTGATACAACAATTGATGTAGCCGAAAATGTTGACGATATTGAAAAGGATTCCATTAAAGTTACTGTTGAGCCACCATCAGAAATAGTTAAAGTTAAAGCTGAAGGTGTTGTTCCTAATCGTGGAGAAATTATTGAAGAGGTAATTTACATTTTTTTGAAGTATTATTTTAGAATTTGCAATTTTTTTTCCAATACATTAATAGTTCTCTGATGTAGGTTTTACTTATGTTCAGATGATGTCCATCAGTTGTGATGATGATGAGCTAAGTCCTCTCGAATCTCTTCCCATCTCTCTTGGACTAGTCAAGCTAGAATTAAGTACTAAAGATATTGCAGTTTTTTTTCTATTCTAAATATGTTACGGTATATTCATCATCAGCCGATAGACGTTTACTGCTGGATATAGGCCTTCCCCAATAGTGAGGGGATATGGATCGTTTCCCACTGCGCTAGCCCAATGTGGATTCTTGGAGAGTTAGGGCCTTGCTTGTTGATCAGCAGGGTGCACTGTGAGCTGGTGAATTTGACTTGGGTAACGTGAGTTGTTATGTGGGACTTCTTACATTACTAACTTACACTTACAGTATATATTATAGTATATTAATAAGATGTAGTATACAAATATAAACAATGTAATTACAACAAGCAACACAGCAAGCGGTGTAAGGGGTGCCACACAACAACTCACGAGATTCAAGCTAACCTCACCTGCTCGTGGTGCACATTGCTTAACAAAAAATGAGGCTCTAACTCCACACCAACCCGCAATGCTATGTTCAGCAATGGAAGTCTACCAGCGGTTGAATACAAAACAAAACCTAAAAATTTATAGAAATATCACATTAATTAAAACTAAATATAACTGAAGGAAAACAGAGTGAAAAAAGGATAACATTAAGAAAGAAATATCCCCAACCAAACAACCCGAACCTTAACTCTTTCATTCTTATTATATAAAAGTGAAGGTCTTTGAAGTATCATATCAGCTGATGATGAGACACGAGGAAATAATTTCTCACAAAAATCTCTTTGGAAAGAATTTTTTAACCAAATTAATGTTATTACTGAAAATTTCAGGTCAATGAAATCGATGATGAAGGAGTCATCAAAGAGAGGATAATTGACACTGATGACGTAGCCGCTGATCTAGAAGTTGCCAGTGAGTATGAACTTAATAATGAAGTAGAGAGAAGAGAGACGATAAGTTCATCTGATGGTAAGTGATACGTTTGTCCATAACGTGACAATATCTTGGTATACACAGCACTACCTTGCGTACGCCTTAAGATTTTTGGTTTTAAGTCTCGTTATTCTAGTAATGTTTGCATATTACTATTCGACGGTAGAAACAAGAGTTGCGGTAGTACCTACCTAGACGGTTCTGGCAAAAGATATGTACCACTAATAGGATGATCAGAATGGATGAATAGAACCTAAATTCCTCATGGTCTTAATTGCCAATGAGAAAATGGATAGTAAAATGTATTTATGAGAATATTCCAGAGAAGAAGCATTAAGAGCAAAGATTACTATGACCGAGTTAAGAAGACATCTCAAAGGATCTGGCGCATCACCCGTACGGTGTCCATACAACGGGTGCTCTGCGTCCGGTCCTTGAGGCGTGGATGCGCCGA
>DWLS01003829.1:0-15027 GCA_018246255.1 Pachliopta kotzebuea | reverse complement strand
TTTGACAATACATTATAAACTTATTTCTAACTAATTTACATTCTATTAACTCGTTTAACCCTTAAATTCATATCGTTGCCAAAAGTCTACAAACCAATTTTTATCATTTTAAAAAGTGACAGCTGTGACAAGTGTTTAAGAACGTATTTTTATATCATAGCTAATAACATAATGAATAAAAAAAACGTGTAAGAGAGTCTTCAGATAATAAAATTGGCAAGTAATTTGACTTAAGCATTGTGAAGGTGGAAAAAGTTGGTTCTATGGTAATTTGAGACTTTTGAATTAAGATTTAGTGAGAATTAATTGGCGAATAGAGTTACAAAAATAACAAATATATTAGACGTTAAGAAATCAATATTATAACGTTTTTTTAAGCAATTTATCCTGAGTGTGTTTTTATATGGATTTTCATCACTTATCTAAATGCATAGTGTAGCCAAATGGCTACATACATGTTTTTTTTACAAAAATTTAGTTTTTATTGAAACCAAGATTTTTTTAAATTATTTTCCGTTTATCTGTGACTCAAAATCTATACTGAAATATTTATTTCATAATTAAATAAAAAATCATGCATTTAAGGGTTAAACTATCGATATGTATTTGTAGGTCTGTTTCCTGTTCAAATTAAAAAATCCTATGAATGGGACACTCTGTTAGTAAATGAGGAACCGTTTCCTCAGCAGCGTCATCTCATATATACGATAAGCTCTCCTTACACTTAAAACGGTTCAAGTATTGGCAGAATCCACCACAGCCTGTGAATATCTGGGTTAGCTACCCAGTGGGAGGAACCTTTTTATTAAGCTATACGCTTCTGCTGCGTTCGGGAGAAACAGCTTTGTGATGGATGCGGTTGTGCCTTCGTTGTATCGGGCACTACATCTCGTAACTGAAGCCTCCCGAAGCTTAACATACGATACCGGGCATTGGTCGTAATCTGGCTTCCTTCTACTACTAAGAGCAGCCAGCTTGGCCAGTTCATCCGCACGCTCGTTGCCAGGAATGCCAGCGTGAGCCTTGACCCAGAACAAGGAAACATTCTCGTTCTGTGCCAACAATATTGTGTTCCAGCTTAAAGGGTGATGTATGCTTGTGAAATTACTGGAGCAAAGAGACTTAACGTATGTATTAAGACGATGAGCGCAATGTGCGACAATCATATTACTTACCATCAGTTAAACACCTTACTAGTCTCGTCGCGTAGTAGAAAAAATTAATTAGACACTAGATTACAACACAGTAATGTTTTTTAAGAGAAGCTGCAGTGATACCTACTATGACTGTCTGTATTAACAGACTTAGCACCAGTTAATTAAAGTACGTGTAATGTGGAAATTGAAAAAAAAAATCTGATCTATGATCGAATAATATAAAGACGGTGTGCGAATGAAATATGCGCTTCATAAAGTATGTATGGGAGCGACAATGAAATGACGCGTAGCCATCCGTAAACGAGGTGTTGCAGCTGATCAAATATTCAAACAGGCCCACCGGTGGTGAACACTCCCACCCCACCCTCTCCACCGGGTGTTGGTTAAAAATTTACCTGAAGAACTGTTTTCACTCGTATTTAATTGATTAACATTTTTAACTAGAACTCATTCAACTGTTTCAGTTAAAGTTTCTTTAAAATTTATATCCACGCTTGTTGATATCTTGAAGCACGTGATATTAGGTGTTATACTAACTGACACGTAACAGATTCGAACCCGGTAACTTTAGAGTGGGAAGCAGACGTTTAAACCACTAGACCATCACGTCTTAATATCCTAAACTTAGATAGACAGAGTTTAATATTTACCAGTTCAAGAACACTGTTTACGATATCCACTTATTAATTGGAGATAGAAGAAGATGATGTCATCATCATCATCAGATAGAAGCCCACCGTTGGACGCATGCCTCTCCCAAAGATCTCCACTCCAATCAGTAGCGCGCTGGCCACATCCAGTGGTTTCCTACCACGAGTAAAAGCTGGTGTATTTCTTTTATTTTCGATGAAGTGATGAGTAGTGTTCATCTGATTGTAAGTGATACACTTGCCCATAACATGACACTAGTTAAGATAGTATACACAGTACCACATTAAGCTCGTCGCTTTGAAACGTAAGATGTTAAATGTTACAGCACCCTTCAAACCGGAACATGATAATGTTTGCACATTACTATTAGGTGGTAGAAATAGGAGCTGTTACATAGACGGTCTGTAGCAACAAAGACCTACCACCTGTAAATAATGTGTAATATCCATAGACTATAGTGATGATGACAACCCTGAAGTATGAGGAGTACTTCATAATGAGGAATACGAAATCTTGTTCTTGGAACATATCGGTTTCTTTCACCACAAATTTGAGCTCTGCTGGTATGTCTCTTGCGTGTTACCATCTAGGTAGTTACTACCGCAGCTCCTATTTCTACCGCCGTATAGTAATATACATTACTGTGTTTACTAAAGGGTAATGTATGCCAGTGAAATTACTGCGGTAACGATGGGTACGGAGTAATATCTCTCAGAGAAACTAGACAAGGCAAAGGCAGCGATGAACATATATTAGTAGTTCTCTTTTTCCGGAGGCCGTCCATATAGATACTATCACAGTTCCCATTTCTACCGCCAAATAGTAATGTGTTAAGATTACTGTGTTCCAGTTAAATATGCTAGTAAAATTACTGGGGTAATAAGACTTAACATATGTCTCAAGGCGACGAACGCAATGTGATGCTGTGTATAATACCATTCTAACCAATGCTATGTTATGGGCAAACGTATCACTTACCATCAGGTGAACGCCTCGCTCAATAAAACTAGTCTTTAAGTATCGAACCTGCACTTTGTAATGTTGCGTGTTAAACTCTACCTCCTTTTCCGTCTTTGGATATATATACAATGGTAATAAAATTTTAAAGTATCGGCTGGTGCCAGGTGCGAGTGTTTGTCGGAGCTGCAGCTACATTTCAATTCAGCGTTTTGTGCGTCGTCCGCATTTTATTATTTCACCTCTGCACTCCGCACCAGCTCGTGGGTGGTGGTGAGGGAGAGAGGGGTAAAAGGAGGGAGAGAGGGGTATAGGGAGGGAGAGGCAGCGTTTGCTGGAGCCGAGGGCAATAAAAGCCGTTTCCGCTCACGTCTCGTAATTTTAAATGTTTAGCGCTACATTGAACTGTTTTGTATGCGAATATCTCTATAAATATTTTCATACTTTTTTTATCACTTAATTTTCGGTGTGTAAATTTTTTTTAGCAACGTTGACTATTTGACGTCTTTAATTCATATAGGAATCCAATATATTTTGTATTACGTATCGATTCATTCCAATCGGTCCTAATGATCCAATCTATCCAATCGATTTCATACATGTCTTAAAGCATGTGATATTAGTTGTTGTTATAATATCGACATAAATTGAACAATATATTGGTGCAGGCCGGATTTGAACCCGGTACCTACAGAGTTGAAGGCAGATGTTCAAACCAATAGGCTATCACGGCTCTGTATAAAAATAATTATCACTTATTAATGATACGATTTATATCTCTTTTTTCGTCGCCGGGGAAATCTTCTAAAGGTAACCTTGCTCTTGGGGGAAGTTAAGGTTATGTGGGTTTTGTACCCTCTAAAATCCCCTCGATGGTCATTTTCTGTATATTGCGGAAGACCCCGGGATTCCTACGGAACTCACTGGTGCCTTCCTACACTACCATAGTAAGCTACGACAATTATGAGACCACTTCGTACTTGTCGTCTGTCCCCGGTTCACTCAATATACAGTGTGGGCCCTAACCCTCAATGCCCCTTTAATCACCTTCTGCGATAGACAGGGCTTACTTATTAGCTTAATAGCACGAAACTACAGGAGTAAGTTTTTATCAATCTTACTAGCAACATCAAGTAAATTTCTCTTCGAATGATTTAGTAAACAATTACTGTTGTTCACTGACAGGCGATTAACTGAACTGTAGTAAAAACAATGGCAGCGCTTTCTAACTTAACGCAAGCTTAATAAAAGTTGATGTGACGGCGGACATTCAAAGTTACGCCACGCTTTTCAACTGGGGCCGTTTGTTTTCATACGAGCCGCCGGCTGTAGAGTCAACTGTTGTTATCGCCTCTCTGTTACCGCACACCTTACCGCACAAACTTTTTAAATTGTCGGTTAAAAATCATCAAACTGAACTTAGGTCACAGATTACTAGTAAAATCTATCATTAAGCTATTATACATACCGTTACGTAAACACTTCGATTAATTTAAATCTACTCTCCTTAGTCAAGAATATTTTATTACTGTAGTCTCTGGCTATCAGTAATAGGACTAAAGTAAGCTCTGCGTGTTGTAGAAGGCGATTGAAAGGGTTTTTCGGGTTCGTGGAAATTGAGGGTTTGAACCCTCCTGTCCATTTAGTGAGTCTGCGGTGGATGATAAATACGAATTGGTCTCGTGTTTGTTGTAGCATAGCGATTGTGAAAGGGAGAACTAGAAACTTCCCAGGCTGGTGTAACCGAGGACGGTACTGTGTCACTCAAGATTTTCCAGGTGCCTTCGTAACATACTAAGGGTGATAGTAATGTAGTTTTCTTTGGTAGTAATCTCTCGTAATCGTATGTGCTTAGCAAAAATTGGGCTATGAATAACTATATCGATATGAAAGAAATAAATAATTTTTGCTTCTTGCTAAATTATTGCTGCTATTTTAACACTATATATTTACTACAAACAATTCTTACCGTCATTTGTTAATTTTCTCTTGTCCTATTGGGTTACTTGGAAGATACCGTATATAGGGATAATATCCTAACCCACGTTTAGATTATAAGTTCATTCACTTTACCATAATGTAAGCAATTAAGACTTTATTTATATCTATAAAATAATCAAAAGTTTCCTGTCTGTCATATTCTTTTGGTTTCTTTAAACCACTAAGAAGGCAAACAAGGCCGTCTGATAGAGAAACGCCTTATTTTCGTCTTCACAAAGTTAATGGAACCTCCATGGAAGTCGATGCGAGCATTTATAATAAAATCCCTCAAACTGTCTTAGATTTGCCACATCACAAATTTAAAAATAAAATCTTATGTACGTTAATTAGATAAACGTATTATAGTATTGATGATCATTTGAATGATAATGATGTTTGGAAATAAATCGCGCTGATTCCCGAGCAGCACGTAAATCTGCGTATAAGACATTTTGTAATTGGAAAACAAAATTATGTACAGCCCGCCGAGTTCCTTGCTCCCATTCTACTCAGGCCTTCTCGCCTTTCTTTTGCGGCTGGTAGATTTTTGTCGTTCAATAAGTAAACTGTTGTTCCTATATTGAATGAAAATTTTGACTGTGATTAGCAGTTACTGTAGCCTATCCACGCTTGCAGTACTGGCGCGTTGCCGTTAACAAACAGTGATTTTAATTACAAAATATCATCGAGTCAGCTTAATATTTTACAGTTATAACCTGAAACAGGCTTGAAAGCTATCGGCGCGGAGCACGCATGCTCTCAAACAATTAGCCGCGGCCGTCGCTGCCGGCCCCACTAATGGATACAGCGCTTAAAATACAACCAGCGACACCGGTTCCGCTCGTTTTGTCTACGTACATATATTCGGTTTCATCGCACGTTCAGTTTACTGTTGATTGTTATTGTCTGCAAACAAAACTGGTCGCCGATTGCGTTCTCACATTTGAATTATTCAATATCCCGCCAGCGACACAAAGACTACCGATATTACATTCAAATCTCTGTAAAGGAACACAAATAAAAGGGAATAAACGATGAAACAGAATATGTCAAAAGTTCACAGAACATATATACCACTCAACATATGAACAGATATCCTGAGATGAGATCGAAACAGGAACACGACATTCACGCACTGACTACTGGACAGTAAAATATTCAAGACAGTAACGCAAAACAATAACAAGGACTCGATGTGTAATCATGTATTGCCGATTCACCGGAGTAATGATCGACAGATCCAACAACTTGCACAACCCTGTCGTCGGCAAGGTCCTGCAGCGAAGACTCCTGCAGCCAGCACTCCTGTGAACATTCACAGAACGGTTTGTATCGGAACGTTTGTGTGTTGTGTGTTTTGAATTTCCTACTACCTTCCGAGCCCTGCTTCTGTACCATAACAATTGCCTTTGTAGCCCGTAGCTTGGTGTGTTTGAAATTACAATAGACTAAATTCAGGTGTGGATAAAGTGGAAAAAAAAAATATTTGACCTTTGAAGGTTATCTTAAACTTTTAGTTTATTTACATATCTAGCTTGAATATAGTAAATTTCTCTATTTTATCCTTGCCGTCCGTAAAAAAATCTGATGCAGGAATACTAACAGATTATTTTATTTCAGCACGAGCAAATTTGTATTTACCCACATCAAGCCCGAAACAAACATCTATACAAATATATGCAACACATGAACCACTCGAATCTAGACTTTGGAGACACTTAGTCTTTTCTTCGTTAGCCTAAAACCTACCAGGTTTAGGCTCCCGAAGCTACTAATAAATAAATAAATTTTTCGGCTTCGGTATAATTTATTTTATGCAATTGAATACAAGCGGCGATTTTTATTTGAAATACATTCAAATCGAAAGTTCCTAAATTTCGAAACCATAAAATTTTAACTGTGAAGTTAGCGAAGTTACATCGAGTAACTTGTTGGTATCTTTACAGTACAAAGTTATGTAGCGGCATTCCTAATGCTTCGTCGCAAATCTGTTTCACAATCATTCAAAAGTATTTTTAAATCGAACCCATAAAAAATTATTGCAAAAAGTATTCCTTAGACAGTAATACTTCTCGTTACCGTTGTAACAAGAATTAACATATTTTATCCCCAGATCTTCAAGTTTGATGTAGTGTCTAATTAGGTATGTATACCTAATTAGAGCATTTTATAAGGATATCATTTCTTGCTTCTGTTAAAGGTTCTATGAAAACATATATTATAAATTATCATATTACTGCAATTAACTACTATTAAAATTACTGCAATTCAAAAAATTTTTGACATGTTTACACAATTAACTAAGTTCCGTATATACAATATCTGGAGCTGCTGCCTAAATGTACATAACAATAAATCATTGAACAGTATACAGACTTTCATTTCCGTTACACTACCTATCTATATTCTATGCATGATCTAGAACAATGTTTCCCGACCTTCTTGATCCTATGTCCCACCTTCGGACCTTGTGATTGTTATCTAATGCCCCTAAAATATAAAAAATGCAACGTATTAGCTATTTCTTTAAAGTTTCACAATTGCCCTTCATATGACTGAATTGCCTAGTATATGACAAAAATTCCCCCTAAACTTACAGAATTGCGTTTAAATGACGGAACCGCCCCTCAAAATGACAATATTGCCACGAAAATTGCAGACTTGCCTTTTATTTGACAGAATTGCCATTAAAATGACAGAATTGCCCCCAAAACTACAAAATTGCCCCCAAATGACAGAATTTTCCCCAAGATTATAGAATTGCCCCCCTTTGGAGCCCAGGCTCACATTGGGAAACTCTGATCTAGAAGCAACTTGTCGAGGTGATCATATTAAAAGCAATTTGTTTACTGAAACTTATCTCCTCATGTGCTGAAATGTTACTGTGTTATAGTAATTATTGTGTATTCAGTGTTGTTTTAGTATAATAATGTTTAGTTTAATAGTAATTACAATGGTATTTTAGTACTTTTAATATTAATTAAGGGGTGCAAGGGATCCTCCACAACAATTCACGGGACCCAAGCCAACCTCACCTCCTAGAAGTGCATCCTGCTAATCAACGAGGCTATGGCTCCTCCTGCATTGGGCCAGCGTGTGTATATGCTAATAAAATTACTGGGGTAACGAGATTTAACAACGTCTCAAGGCGAGCGTAATGTGGTGCTGTGTATCCCACCTTTTACACACAGCACCACATTACGCTCAAATCATTCCAATATTGGAAGAGGCCTATTTCCAACATTGGGCGTCTATCCGCTAATAATGTTGCCCACCTTATAGGCAAGCGTATTATACCATATATACCATCATCCATGTGATGGTATATATGGTATAATTTTAACTTCCTCGTATCACATAGAATTAAAAGAAAACTTGAAGTAAGTACACGTATATTTCCAAAAACCACATCACATTAAAATGAAATTCGTTCAAATATTGTTTCAACAACGAGCCGTGAATCACTCCTATATTATATTATCAACCCTCGTATTTGAGTGACAACAGATAACACCCCTTCCACGTCCCCACATGTTGGTACAGGCTGTTCTGTTTAAAATTTGATTACCGTATAAGAAAGGCCCCGCATTATTTAACCTTATCCATTGTTGATGATTTTGTTAATTTAACTTGTTAATTACATACCGCGGTTGAGTTGTAATTAAATTTTAATTTTGTATGATAACTTAAGCACAATTGTTACCCGCTGTAATATTGGATTTCTGTGAGAAATATAAATATATGTTAACACATATATCAGTAGTAATACATTTATTACTGTGTTCAGGTTAAAGCAGTATTTCCAAACTTTCTTGATCCACGTCTCAATTGAGTAATTATTTTTTTCTATGTACCCCAATCGAACTTGTGATTTTTTCTAATACCCTCCAAAAATTACAAATGTGTATAAATTATATTAGTAATTTCTTTTTAAAGTTTCATGCTGCGTTTCTAAATTACAGAATTAAAAATCGTGATAGCCTAGTAATTTGAACGCCTGCCTTCCGTTCCGAATGTACCGGCATCGAATCCGGCCTGCACTAATTAATTTTTTTAATTTATATATAGTTAGTATAACAACTAATATCATGTGCTCTGAGATATGTATCAAATCGCGTGGGTGGGTATAAACATAAAAATTACAGAATTGCGCTCTTGTAGGTCTTACACCCTACCTTAGGAAAAACTGGACTAAACTTTAATAGTAACCTGCAATATATCTTTCGTACAAGTTTTTTCCTTTTTATATATACCTAGTATATAGACTGGATATTTTTTTATACCACTAAAGTAACAGACAAGTACAGCCTTCCTGATGGTAAACAGTCATTATGCAATGTTATAATTATATTGTATAAAAATACAGGAGTTATTTTTCTTTTAGGTTTACAGTCACATAATTAGATACATATCTTAAAGTACGTGATATTAGTTGCTGTTATACTAACTGAATATAAATTGAACAATTCATTGGCGCAGGATTCGAACCCGGTACTTTCGAAGTGGAAGGCAGACGTTCAAACCACTAACCTATCACGACTTAGTTCTTGACTGCACTATGTTTATCACAATCTGTAGGAAAGGGTATTTATTTTGATGAAACCACAAAAAGTTCTAAGAAGTCGGAGGACTCCTAAAATGAATGCTTCTCCGTAAAAGAATGAAAGAAAAATTTAGATTTTAATAAAGCTAAAGCATTGTATTAATACTAAGACTAGTGCCTTTATATGTTTCTATACAAAGCATGTATGTAATAGTTTATAATCGGAAGAGAGGTGATAAGAGAAGTTTAAATTTTTACCTTATAAACCTCATTCAGTACGTTGCTCAGGTATCTTCTGGATGTATCCAGAGCTTGTTTCCGTTCAAAGAATGTGATATACCAACAACAGTACTATATTTATATAGATGATATATTCTCTATGTTAATGTTGTGTTAACCTGTTGTAGATATGGAATACGGCAGCGGCGGCCCTCCACCACCAGGCATGATGAAGGAGAGGCACGGACCACCTCCGCCGCACCATCCGGTGAGTACTGATCATCATCAGCCGATAGACGTCCACTGCTGGATATAAGCCTCCCATAATAGTTAGGGGATTTGGACCATCTCCCACCACGCTGGCTAATGCACATTGGGAGCTAGAGCCTTGTTTGTTGATAAGCAGGCTGCACTAGGAGCAAGTCAGGTCGGTTCTCGTGAGGTTGGGTATGAGATCCTACTAGTGCTGAGTCTCTGTTGCTGGAGACTGTCTAGGTACCACCGCAGCTCCTATTTCTACCGCCAAATAGTAATGTGCAGACTTTACTGCGTATATTGAAGGTTGATGTATGCTGTTGAAATTACTGAAGTAACGAGATTTAACATGTGTCAAGGCGACGAGCGCAATGTGGTGCTGTGTATAATATTTTAACTAACGCCGCGTTATTATGAGCAAGCATATCACTAAACATCAGGTAACTTCGCCTCATCGCATGTAAAAATGAATAGATTTCATCGTTATAACCCATAGGTGTCAGTCCCACTGCTGGACATGTATGTCCGGAAATAAGTTTTTGTTTTGTGTTCCAGCGCGACGGACGAGGTTACGGCCCCGAAGGTTACGGCGGGGAAGGTTTTGTACCACCGCCACCGATGCACCATCCGATGCAGCCACAGAACCAGGTATCCTTTTCATTATCTATATGTCTTGATTTTTCTTATCTCACCTTATATTACTTTAATCGTGTTAAGGCTATTGTTAAAATAAGTTAAAACAGAAACTGTAATTTTTAACTTGTCTTAACCCTTTTTTTTCGTAACGCCGTTTAGCAAACTTGACCAATATTTCATACATATATAAGTATCTATTGAATTCTCTTCCCACATATATCTCTGTCCATCTCTTTGTCCATCCCCTAATCCTCTTTCCTCGGCTTTCTCCTCTTTCTTATAGTTTTCGTATTAATATTCAACTTGCGGAGTCCGGATCCGCGAGTTCTGGATTTGATGAAGCCTTCGCGGCTATAATAGTAGCCAAAGGCAAAAGCATCTATCGAATAATAATAACAAAAACCAATATTTCATATGACGTTACTGTGATAATAAGACTGATACACAAAATATAAAAGTAGTACAAATATAGACAGTAAGGTAAGTAACTACAAATGGAAAAGAAATTAGGCAAGAAGTAAAATAGTGAAACTGCAAACAGAGAACAGTGTAAATGTTAGCGCAAAAATTGTAGAAATAGAATTATTAAAGAGAAAAATGTACAAACAAAAAGGAAAAGTCGGAAAATAGAGTAGTGAGGGAAGTGTGGGAGGCGACGTAAGTATAAAGGAAATTGTTACAGATTATTGTAAAGGAATAACAGAGGAGGGTGTGAGTGAAGAAGAAATAATGTATAGTAGGGATAAGGTGGAAAAGAAAAGAAAGAGAGAAATAATAAAGATTATAAAATTCCCTGTTCCACTGTGCGGAGGAACAAAGCTTGTAAAAGAAAAAAGTATAATAAGGCTGGAGGTGAAAAATCGTTTTCGCAAGGAGATACTGAATGGAGTTTTTCAAAAAGGATGTCATAAGGTTCCTCTGGGGTCGCCAACGTGCCAGTGGTGCCTCTGGTGCTGCAGCCGTCTATAGGCTACGGTAACTCCTTACCATCAGGCAGGCTGTATGCTTATTTGCCGACTTAGTGGTATAAAAATCTCGATGTGCTTAAATACCCCGGCTTTCATAAGTTAATAAAGTATGAGGATATACCAGCTGATTGGAGTATGAGAGATGTAACTAGCAAGACATATCCTTACAAACCTTACCATCCAACTTTGCTTTGGATTATTTTTATATGACAAGGTGAGGTAAATGAACAGGTTATTAAGTGATACGCTTGCCCATAACGCTGGTAAAGATGGTATATACAGCTCCGCATTGCGCTCGTTTTACGACATATTGTAAGTCTCGTTACTGTAGTATTTTTTGGATTGTGGATGTTTAGATTTTACGATGGTTTGATTTATAATTCCAGGGTGGTCCACCGCAGCAAGGGGCTGTGATGATGGTGTACGGCCTGGACCCGCAGACAGCCAACGCCGACCGCCTCTTCAACTTATGCTGTCTGTACGGCAACGTCGTTAGAGTGAGTTGTCATTATTATGTATCTACTTTCACCATCACCTACTTCATCATTTTTGATGTATAAAAAATATACAAAACGAAAATCTGTTTTATTAGTTTTGACATCAAGTATTAACTACTTTTTTAATAAAAAAACTTTATGAGGGCAATAATCTTGACTGATGGTAGTGTTGTATATGTACTAAAGGTATCTGTAGAATAATTATAATTTATGTATGTCGGTGGATGGAGGAATAAATCAATGTTGATAGAGACCGTCGTTTCATTACATGATGACAGCTTTAGGATTCGAACCGACGCCCTTTCGGACTGGTGACTAAAACTTGTGCCTTAAACCGCTCAGCTACGCTGCCATAGCTATTAATTAATAACGTCTGCCTCAAAACTATATAAGATGGTATACACAGCACCACATTGAGCTCGGCTTGAGACGTAATATCTTAAGTCTCCTTACCACAGTAATGTCACCTGCAATAGAAACTACGATGGTACCTACCTAGACGGTCTCCAACAGAGACCTACCACCAGTAAATAAAATAGATATTAAAGACCAAGCGCACTTAAACATCATCAGCACCATTGTCAATATCGTGTGAAATTATCTATTAGCTTGTTGATGATAAACCAGTAAATGCTGATAAGGTTAAACAAGTGATCGTCTATCAGGAAGACTTGATATCTTATGATCATTATTACAAGCAAGTAGTTGTTCAGGAGAATTCATCATGTTGCGAACAACGAACTTCTCCTTCCATAGTTAATGTGTACTTACTGCTGTATTCTGTAATCACAGATAAAATTCCTGAAGACAAAAGAAGGCACGGCCATGGTGCAGATGGGCGACGGCGTCTCCGTGGAGAGGTGCGTTCAGAACCTGAACAACGTCACCGTCGGGGACTACACACTGACATTGGCGTGAGTGAACTTTATTTTTAACTTTTCGACCTTTGATCACAGCAACACCAGATCATAATTAATTAAATGCACATCTTTCACTCGTCACAAGAGAAGACTGAAAAGGGCTGCTATAATACTTTAAAATAAGACCACTAAGGTTTTTGCTGCAAAGAAAGACCATTTCCTACTGAGGAAACCACTCCTGAATGCCCAACCTTTCTCACATTTGCTTAAAGTTATTGACTGATTGCAAATTGAAAAAAAAAATTCAATGCACGTCTTATTTCCGATGAAGATCTTGAAAACTTTACCTCATCCTTCCGACGTTCAAAACCTGATGATAAGTTATAATCAACCATCAGTGCATGTTAATCTTATCTTCGATACTTTCACATATACTCCGAATCCTTGATGAATACTTTTTATTCGTTATCACTGAATGTTCTGCAGATTCTCCAAGCAGGCGTACCTGTCCGAGGTGATGAACCCCTACCCTCTTCCCGACAAGAGCCCCTCGTTCAAGGACTACGTTGGCAACAAGAACAATCGATTCCTGACGCCGGCCTCCATACACAAGAACAGAATACAGCCACCGTCCAAAGTGAGTAACGCTAAGACAAAGATAATAAAAAAGGATAATTAAGTAAAATTTAATTAAGTTGTTTATTATATAATAAACTATACAAAGGTTATTAAAAAGGAAGAAAAGAAGTATTTACTACACTTTTTATAAGATTATATAGATTAGGTCTCCACGACATAATCACTACGTAGGTACGACCGCAGCTCCTATTTTTACCGCCAAATAGTAATGTGCGAACATTACTATATATATTGAAGGGTGCTGTATGCTATTAAAAATACTGGGGTAATGAGACTTAACACCTTATCCATTAAGGTGACAAGCGTAATGTGGTGCAGTATATAGCGCTTATAACCAGCGCCACGTTATGGACCGTATTACTTACAAATACAAATATACTTTATTGTGCACTATCACAGAGTTGCAAAAAAAAAAACTTCTAGCCTACTTACCATTCGGTGAACGCATTGCTAGTCTCGTCGAATAAAGAAAAGCGGTAATCAAACGAGTAAGTAGTGTATGGTGACAAAACGAGTTAATATAAGGGTAGCCTACTCGTCGTAGGCAGTAAGGATGGGGGTTCTCATCTCCCTGTAAACGACTCCGAGGAGGACGATGGCTGGACATGGTCTCCGGCCATAGTGTCAATATATAAGCAGGTGTTGGGGACTGCATGGTTCAGTCCCTGTGATGGGCTATACCAGTACAACGTTAAAGCGGCCGCGGTTGTGTTCTATACGGAGATCCCGTGTCCTCTCCAAACGCTGAGAACGACCACCGTGAAGTTTTATTGGATAAAAATCTCCACACAACCTTGACTTCCCCCAGAAGGCAAGGCCAAAGTCCAGCAGTAAAGGTCTACCGGCTCATGAAGAAGAGTCCTTTTTACGCGGTATTAAGTATTTAAAATTTCTTTTATATTTTTCTTCATCCAGTAACATATATATTTATTATCAACACTCCAAAGTAATATTATTTACAGCGATTTCATGAATGGACTTATTCGTACAATAGATTTTTTCTCTCCTTTTTTGATACTTGTATTTGTGTGATAATAAAAGAAACCATTCACACCGCCTCCAGGTGCTGCATTTCTTCAACACGCCGCCGGATGTGTCTGATGATCAGTTGCTCCAGGTGTTCAAGGACTACGGCGTGGCGCCGCCGCACACCATATCCAAGTTTCCGCTGAAAAGTGAGAGGTAAAGTAATTCGTTACATGATCAATACAAACTTTGTAAGTAGAGGTCTGATAACATGCCGGAGGAGTTCATTTAAGTAGACTTTCGCAAGTAGTAAGTAGAATTCTGTTGATGGAGACTATCTATGTGGCTACCATCACAGATATCAGCCGATGTGGGAGCTGATGGAATTATATGATAACCTTAACATCTTATGTGATCATTAATTTTTTTATTTAAACGCAGATTTTTTCTTTTTTTTTATTATTAATTCTTTTACTTCTCTTCTATGTATATTTATATATGTAAGTTTAAAAACATATATGTTTTATTTTATTTTATTATATTTTACTGTACAGTATATATGATTCTTATGTAGTTTATTTGTATAACCATATTTGTATTTACAATATTATTAATTTTAATATTTTTTTTTGTGTGGCACCTATTTGTATTTTTTTTTCTCTTCTCTTCACAATATGAAAGGTTGACTGGAAGAGAATG
>DWLS01003828.1:0-15028 GCA_018246255.1 Pachliopta kotzebuea | reverse complement strand
GTGAGGAAACCTACACATCTATGTGATGACCATCAATCGGACTGCTATGTGGAATGGAGAAGGCAATGCCAACACCATTACATTATAACTGACAAGGAAGTCGTCATGTGAGTATAGAAGGAGTATATTTAAAATATTCCGCTGCGTTATAGAAATGTACCTAACGGCAGTTATAAAGGCAATATTTGATTATGAACCAATGAATATTTGAAAGGTAGCAAATATCAAATTACTGTGCGGTAAATGTTTGCAAGTTTAATATGCTCACATGGTTGAGTGGCAGAGGACCCCGCTGTCAGTTGAACGCACAATTTCATGGTTAAAGTGTGATCGGGATAAATACATACTGCGGCGAACCCCCCTCATTTACTCATCATTAGTGATGTGTTTATCGTGGTCAAATATCATCATCGGCTGATAGACTTCAACTGTTGAACAGACATCTCGGTTCATCCGGGTTCGGGATCCGATGGTGCCTCTCATAAACTACGGTAACTGCTTATCATCAGGCGGGCAGAATGCTTGTTTGCCACTTCTGTATAAAAAGTAATAGTAGGTATAGACCATCACACTGACCATATTTCTCAAAGGATTAATGGCCGATGGTGCAGTAATGTCCTAGAGTGGGGGCCATCGGTAAACACAGCCCTGGAAGCCTAAGACAGACCGACGGTATGATAAAGGTCGCGGAATAACTGGATGCAGACAGGATCTATCGGAGTGGACATATTTTGAAGAGGACCTATGTCCAGCATTAGGCTTTTATCGGCTGATGATGTCAAAGTCATAGTCAAAATCCGAGTCGAAGTCGGAGTCCAAGTCGAAGTCGAAGTCGGAACCGGAGTCGGAGCCGGAGCCGGAGTCGGAGTCGAAGACGAAAACAAACAAGAAGACGAAGCTAAAATTAAAGAAAATATTTTATTCAATTTATGAAAAATAGATAACTTATGAACATCAGAAATCTACCAGCCGTCCGCAAAGTCCTCGTACTTGAGAAGAATGGGCGCAACAAACTCAGCGGGCTGTACACAATTATTTTTTTAAGAGCCACATCAACACTACGAAATATGTTACCCGTAAACATATAACAATGAAAGTTTTAATTGCGCACTCGAAAATCCAATATCCGTCGGTTAGATTAAACTGGATGAGGATCAAAACGTCGCGGCCGACAGCGGACCCCCCCTCCCGCCGGATATCAAACACAGACCGCGCCGGGAAATGGAAACGTCCCTGATAATCTTCGATCTGGCTGCAACAATAACACGCTCAGATATTGATCAGAAAACATCACAGGATACACACAACAGGATATACGATAGAAAGAAGATTTAGTTAAGAATTGAGCTTGTGGTAGATCTTTTTTACCGTAAATCGCTTAAGTATGTACTCCTTTTTCTACTGCCAAATAGTAATGCAAACTTGTGTTCAATTTTATAAGTACTGTACTGGGGTAACTAGACAAGTTTTAAACAACGTGTTGCTGTATACCATCTTAACCAGCATGTTATAAAGAAGTGTATCACTTACCATCAGGTAAAGGCTTTTCTTGTCCCATGGCCTCGTGTATAAAATAAATATTTATCTAACACTATATTAAGACAACACTATTTTTTATTTGATGTAAGTAATACACTTATCCATAACGCTGGTTAAGATAGTATAAATAGCACCAGATTCCATCGCCTACAGACGTAAGGTATTAACTATCGTTACCCCAGTAATTTCACTATCATACAGCACACTTCAAACTGGAACACAGTAATGTTTGCATTACTATTTGGCGGTAGAAGAAGCTGATAGTACCTACCTAGACGGTCTGTAGTAAAAGAGACCCTTTTATTGTTTCGGGGAAATCTTCAAAAGATACCCTGCTTTTGGGGGGAGAATTGAAGGTTATGTCGAATTTATACATTGCAAAAACCCTGGGGATCTCCTACGGAACTCTCTGAACCCGGTTTTAAAGATCTACCACCAGTAAATTACTAAGGTAACGAGACTTCCCGAGTGTTGAACCAACGAACACAACGTGGTTTATTCTTAGACTATGTTATATATTGCTACCTTACATTATTTTAAATTAAATTCTCATTATATATATTTATCATTCAGCTGTGTTACTGGTAATTTACAATACAATGGAGGTTGAGCTGTTATTTTGATGTGAAATATGTATTATTCAGGGGGGCAATGTTAATCCTTTCATTCATAATTGAAATTTACTTGTGCACCAAAGAGTTCCCGCACAATAAAGAGCGTGGAGTTGACAGCTCGAATTAATCGCACGCTAAGTCGCCGGAGCAATTAAATAAATTATTTCAGTTCCGGATTTATTGTCTCGAGTAACGCGGACGTTATTCAAATAACGCTTCCCGGGGGAACGGGAAACTAGATCTTATCTCTGTTATAAAATAATTATTGGTTGTGAGCTGGAGACAGCTTACAGTGGTATCATTACAGCGCCTCAAATTATCCAACACTACATATATATATTTTATCACAGGGGAAATCTAGAAATACTCTGCTTTTAGGGGGAAATGTTATGTGGGATTTATAACCACTACAACTCCCCTCAGTAGATATCTTCAATGCATTGTATAAAGCAGCAAGATCTACGAAAGTCACCGGTGCGTTCCTATCCTGAGTACATCCTAAGAAAAGCTGTTATCCTACCTAGCATAAACTGTACTTGTCGTCGCTCCGCGGTCACTTAATACACAGTGAGTGTCCTTTCTATCAAAACCCTTTCAATCTCCTTCTACTACAGGCAGGGCTTATCTTAGTCCTATTTCCGATAGCCTGAGACTACAGCTCTAGCGGTTACAAACCTACCATAATAAACACACGTAAGTTTAAATATATAACGTGTTTAAATTTAACATAGTAAAGGTTCATATTTAACGATTTAATGAGCAGAAGTTTGTTAGTAAATCCTTTTATACGTTCAAAAGCTAAACCGCGGGTTAAAACAACAGGTCCCGGTACAGAGCGGTGACAAAACGGGATTTGTGCCGGCTGAGTACGGGATTGGAATTAACTTCAGGAATGTCATTAGCGGTGTAATAGAACGAGAATTGTTATATACATCCTGCTAATATCTTCCCTTTCTTGGTGTGCGTCCGTGCAGAATGAGATGTCGCTTTGCCAACTTAACGGGTGTCGTATTATATATAGCTATGGTAACAATGTTTTGAATTTATTAATTTTCTATTATTTTTTAGTTGCTAATGCAACGGGCAACGACTAGAATTCATAAAGAATAATTTTCCTCTCAATAGTTTAGTAGCTTCAATTGGAAACACTTAATAGAAAATATATAGGAATTTTGTTATAAACTATCCAGTGAAAGAAATATTTTTAAAATCTCCAATGATTATGTATGTTAATAAATATATAAATGGTGTAGTCAGTTGATGATATGTTAGTAAAGTCATGAGTTCAGCTGTGATGAAGCTGATGAAGGGAAACATCTTGAAAGTCAGCGTATTTGAATATAGACTTTCGTAGATATGTGAGATCCTTATTTAAACGATAATGTATGTCCGTCCGTCTGTCCGTCAACAATTTTCAATCTCGAGAACTACAAGGGGTAGGAGCTGGTGCTGAAATTTATCATACAGACAGATCTCGTATAGATAAGATCAGAGCCGTTGGAGTTTTATTGGTATGTGATCGGGTTGTCGAGTTGTGGGTAACCAAAGTTTCATAATTTTGTATGGGCTAATAAATTCTTTATTTATTTTACCACTTTATACATTAATGTAACATAACGTCCAATAATAATTATATGAAAATAAAGTCGTATTTAGCTCAACTCTCTTTGAGCTTTCTACTAGCTAACCTTAGTGAAAGCGTATATCTATGGGTATTGCAATGTACAACAGTTAGGAATTAAAAAATATAGCTATACAACAATCACATATAACTCTATATATCCAAGATTTCCTCGTCAAAGAAAACTTGTCAAAAGTGATAATAATTAGAAAGGCTTTTATTTATGCTCATGATTGGCTACAACCTTTGATCAACAGCGTTATTAGTCCAATCTGGCAATGATTTACAGTTCTAGGCGATGGTTCTTTTTCATAGCCACGCGATTTGATACATGGCTTAAATGTGATATAAGGTGGTGTTATACTAACTACATGTGAATTGAACAATTCATTGGTGTACGCCGGTTTCGAACCCGATAACTTCAGTGGAGGACGGCGTTCAACCCATCAGGCTATTACGACTTCATCTCTACCATATTAGAGGGATCCTTTTATGGTAGTTGTAAGATTGTTTTTTATAAGTAAATAATAATAAGTTATATGGAAAACTTAGTGCATGACTCATGGTATAGTATCAGTACACTAGTCTAGGCTAGGACACAGGCAGGACACGTGTAAATCGAAATTTCCTCTGCTACACACCGGCAGCATGTATACCCTGTCACTTTGTATCAATATGTGAACTTCACTTATAGTGACTAAATTAAGGTGTGAGAACATAAAATAAATTATGAATTATTGTTGGGATAAAAATGATTTTTAACCGATCATTGATTTAACGACCCCGTTATATAAACGAAGGGCGGTATTAATATTTGATTCCTTTGACATTTAGCGCTCGGAGCGACAGCTCTTTGAATATACAACAATAACAAAACAACGTTTATACCGACCTCCTGCTGATTTTGTTATTGCTATTTTATGAATATATAACGAGCAGATAATAATGTTTATAATGTATCGTGATTGTTCAGATATTTGATATTTATACTCGTCTTGTTCGTTTCGTATTTAAACAAAGAGACAGGTTACATAAATTTGAGGTTACTTTACATCTTATTATCTTTCCACAGATATTTACATAAGTATAATTTAATTATAAGAGGATTTTACTAATTTCTATAGCTTTAAATTTGCTATTTAATATCTATTTTTTAACAATATAATCTGTTTCTATAGAAAAAATACATTAGCGGTAGGTCTTTATAGACTGCCTAAGTAGGTGCGGCCGCAGCTCTAATTTCTACCCCCAAATATTACTGTGTTTGCTACACATGATGACCACAACCCTCAATCATTAGCAAAAACGACTTAGAACGAGAATATATGTTATATATTTCCTTATATGTTACTATTTTTTTTTTATCCTCTGTCCATTAGTACATGTGGGCCAAGGCTTTGTTATCTCATTATATTTATTATTTCTTTTTGACATTCTTACTATTCCTATCATTCACCTTCCATACCTTTTCTTTCTTTCCATTCCATTTTCTTCTTTCATTCATCACCATTTTTGTCACAATTTTCTTATTTCAACTACATTTTTTCCTTTACTTCTTACACAATTTCGTTGAATTTATATCCATTACAATGTTTCTTATTTTACATCCTGTTCCAGATCCTTCTTTCTTTTCTAAACCAACTCTTTTATGTTTTGTCAGCGCTTATTATATCCGTTATCATCTATTTACAGAATGATAACAGTATTTGACGACTTCGGTCTTTACTCATCAGGGAGGCAATGCTACCATCGCAACCTCCCTTTCAAGTTGGATTTCCATGTCCATCCTCAGGGTTCCGTAGACGGGACAGTCCACTATCAAGTGCTTATTTGTTACTATTACTGAAACATGGTAGACCTACATAAATAACTAAAATAATATCCTTGATATTTGAGAAATTTGGAAGACAACTCTTTTTAGCGTTAACCTCGCCTTTGTATAAATTCTTGAATGTTGTATTTTTTGAGGAATAAACAAATAAACAGACATATCCTAATTTTGAGCGTATAAATAGTAACTTTAAAACTTGTCAAGTTATATTTAGTAAATGGTATTCGTGTAGCCGTAGGACACAATTTATTGCGGCGGCTCGCTTTCATGGGAATCATCGGAGACGTTTTAATTTCCGTCCGCGGTCTGTGTTTGATATCCGCCCAATGTTAACTCTATATTGCTATAAATATAACTTAGATTAACTTATCCATTAAATATCCGTTAATATATTATTGTTACAATTGTCAATATACAAGACTCATAGAATTCAGGCTTTCTACCCTCCGCCTTTAGTTTATATAGTTTAGCTTTCGGAGTCCGGGTTCGCGAGCTCTGAAATCGATGACGCCTTCGTAGTCATAATGATGACCGATGGAATCAAGATCATCACCAAAGTTGAACAGGAAGTTAATATCTATATATTTATTTTAAATTAATTATCTTAACTTTCTGTATTATTAAATTTTTTATTGCTCAACTTTGATATAAAAAAATTTATAACGCCCTTAACACCCTAAAACTGTAGGGAAGTGTCGCAAAAATAACGATTCTGCGAAGTTTTAAGTATACTTGTGTTAAATTTATGTCGTGTGACTGGGAGTAGAACAATTCTCAATAGTCCTCTTGCGTTGTTTCACGTCTTTTTTTTATTCGACGAGGTGATTAAACGAGCAAGGTATTCACCTAATGGTAACTGAGACCCATGGAACACAGTAATGTTTGCATATTACTATTTGGCGGTAGAAATAGGAGCTGCTAGTACCTTCCTAGATAGTCTGCGGCAAAAGAGAGCTACCACTCACTTTTGATGATTATCATAAAATTCAAGAGTTAAATAAAAAAAATCTGTATATAGTACCTGGATTAAAGAGACTGAATGTGAAGGTCAGTGGCGAGGAAATGGATGGTTCTGTGAGGAAGGTAGAAGAATTGGAAAAAATTTCCTCCTGTTAATAGATTCGTATTCTCTCTTTCTGTTTAATGTCGCTTTGTATAAATTTTATGAAAATAGTAAAATTAAAAAAAGTTACTGTCTTCTTCGTTAGCAGTGGGAAATTATTTATCCTTATATCTTCTTCTAAGTCGTACTCTATCATTACTGAGGTTGGTGATCATCACGTGTAGTGAACCACACGATGACTTCGTCAGTTATAATGTAGTGGTGTTGGCATTGCCTTCTCCAATTCGCGGATGGTCATCACATAGATATGTAGGTTTCCTCACGATGTTCTCCTTCACCGTTAGACTACGTGATTAGTTGGTGTAATACTAACTGCACTTGAATTGAACAATTCATTGCTGCAAGATTCGAACCCGGTACCTCCGGATTGGAAGGCTATTCAAACAACTAGGGTATGACTCCGTCTTCTTACAGATAAATAAAATTCAATCAGCTGAATAGTGGAGTAATTGAGTAAATCAAATCCTGGGAAGTCTAAAAGCTGCTCCGGGGAAACCCGTCGGCCTGGTAACAAGGATTCTTGTTTACAACTCAACCCCCGCACTTGAGAGCTCGATTGAGAGTTAGTTTACTGAATTAGCTCAATCGGAGAGCTATTGCAGCTAAACATGGAAACAATAATAGGGTTTGGGCCATCTCTAACAACGCTGGCTCAATGCGGGTTGGTGGCAGCCATATACTCGTTTATTGATTAGCAGCCTGCACCAAGAGCAGAACAGGTTGGCATTGCGAGGTCCTTGGGACTACCCATTATAGGAACCCAGTCAACCTCACCTGCTCATGCAGTCTGCTAATCAACAAACAAGGCTATGGCTCCTCAACAACACGTATTGGGCCAGCGTTGTAAGAGACGACCTAAACTCCCACTATTGATGGTGGCCACACATCCAGAAGTTAACTTCTATCGGCTGATGAAGAATTAAGGATCTGAATATTTTTTTTTATTGGTTATGGGTCAACGCTTGACCACGATCCCACCTGGTGTTAAGTGGTGATGTGGTCTATGATGATAAAGCGCATCAACCCAATAAGTGCCTATTCACTCTTTTCTTGAAGACGCCCACATTGTAATTGGACGAAAAAATGTATCTTGAATACTACGTTTTACAACCATAACATTTTAGCAACAAACCGCTCTATTATTGTATGCAGGTGTCTAATGATTTTTCTTATGATACGAGGCCTCATCATGAGCAAGGCATTCACCTGATAGTAAGTGATACGCTTGCCTATAACGTGGCGGTTAAAGTGGTATACATAGCACTACATTTCGCTCGCCGCCTGAGACGTAGGTTAAATCTCGTTATATTAGTAATTTTACTAGCATACAGCACCCTTCAAACCGGAACACAGTAATGTTTACATACTATTGTTTATCGGCTGCAATATGAGCTACCTAAATGATCTCAGCTTAAGACCACCAGTAAATTTTATAGATTTCAATGATGAGAAGTTTTAAAGTTTTTGTATGGACAGCGAATAGCGTTACACATTTTAATCCTCTTCCTGGTAATAGTGTACTTATTTATTTAACCTCCGCTTAACCTTCATCACCCCTTGCTTCTGTTTCTTTGTAAGGCTTACATGTAAACGGTGTGGGGTATAAACCAGTTTATTGCCCAAACAAAAAGTTCCCCCGACGTGCCGACATAAAAACGCCAACTTTAAGGTTGAATTTATGTTCTCGCATATTTTGTTCGACATTGTTTTGCTACTTGCACCCCTTTTTTGTAGTAAAGGGAATACCCTGCTTTTGGGGGAAAGTCAGGGTTATGTGGCACTTATACCCACATAAACCCCTTCCATGGTCATCTTCAGTGCATAGCGGAAGGCCCCGGGATCTCCTACGGAACTCACCGGTGCCTCTGCAGCATAAACTGTGTTAGCAAAAGCTGTTACCTTCTCCAGCATAAACTACGACAAAATACAAGACCACTTCGTACTTATCGTCCACCCTGAACTCATTTAATAAACAGTGAGGGCCTCCACTCCCAAAACCCGCAAACCTGAATACATTACAGTCTCTACAACAGGCAGGGCTTACCTTAGTCATGTTCTTGATAGAATGAGACTATAGAGCTAAACGAGAGAAAGCCCTGACTTTTTACATTTCCGCATCCTCTATCATTCTACTCAAATATTTTTTTATTCTACCCAGCGACGAGCGAGGCTTTGACTTTACGGTAAATGATATGCTAAAATTGTAAATATACAATCAGAATTAAGAAAGGAATATAATTAAAACAATAAAATTAAAGAAGATGAATAGTAAATGAAATTGTGAACTGATGGTAGGATCTCAATAAACGATTGTGACCTGACTCACGGAACACGACGGAGGAAAGACAAGAAAGGATGGTAAAATAAGAGTAAAGTGTGAGGAAAAAATGGAATGAAAGAATGATGAAATGAATTAGGGAAATAAAATCATAGAAAATATAAGAATTAGAGAGGAATCAGATGAATGATAAATGAGCCTTGGCCCACACAAAGGAAATAAGAAAAAAATAAATGATACACTTTCATATAACGTGCCGCTAGTTAAGATTGTATACACAGCACTACATTGCGCTCGTCGCCTGAGAAGTATATAAGGTATCATTACCGCAGTAATTTTACTAGCATATAGCGATCTTCAAACCGAGACAGTAATGTTTGACTACTATTTGACAGTAGAAATAGGAGCTGCGGTGATACGTACCTAGACGGTTAATGTTGAAATTATTTGATTACCTCCGTTGAGTTTATACTGAGTTCTAGTTAAAATATGATTTTGGCTAACAGAGCTGATAAAAGTAAAGAAATCAATTAAAGAAGTAATTTAGGGAGAAGTAATCCTAAATCACCGGACCCGAGATTTCTACGGGAACGCTCCTCGCTCTCACAACTGATATCAAGAATTCCCGTTCAAAACTTAACCACTACTTGGGACTTGAATTACAAGTTGATTTGCGAAATTGGCCCAATTGTGGAATAACTGCAGGCGAACTTGGACGTACTTAGCTTATTCAATAGTTAAGTCACTGAGTTTATGAAACTGAATGGAGGTTTTTATATTTGAATACTGAATACAAAGGATTTATGGGGTCCCATACAATAACTCACGGGATCCTAGCTAACCTCAGCTGTTCATGGTACAGTCTGCGAATTAACAAACGAGGCTCTGGGCCATTGGGCCAGCGTGGTGGGAAACGGCCAAAATCCCTCCACGGTTAGAGGGGGCCTATGTCTAGCAGAGGACGTCTATCGGCTGATGAAGAAGATAGAATACAAACGATTTATCACCAGGTTAAAGCAGTGCTACATAAAACAGAGAGTAAACGCTTGGGCTACATCGAACAAACTCTTCTATCAAATATTTGTCTTATATTTATTGTTTGTCGAAATTCCCATGTCATACCCTCCGTCATCAAATAGTTGAGACGTGGTTCATTTTTTTTATTTATTTAAAAACTTTATTGATACATCTAAAATTAGGGTCCTATAGGAGAAGTATTTTACCTTCTTGTTCTCTCCCCAACAAACCAGTATTTGCCAGCGTGGTGGGAGACGGCCCGAATTCCCCCACTGTTAAGGAAGGCCAATGTCCAGCGGTGGACATCTATCGGCTGATAAACAAGGATTCTCATACACATATATTTTTTTAACTGCCTTTAACACCTAACATTAGGGTACAATAGGCGGACTTAATGCCTATGGGCATTCTCTACCAGTCAACCTAGGAGGTGGGAGATGATGTGGTAGGTGAAGTCTGAAAATTAAATTAAACAATAAATACATTATGGTACCTACATATATAAAAATACATAATTAAATATATATACACATAAATCAATAAATTTATATAAGACAACCTATTCTAGTGATTCCAAATACTTCTTTTCCACCAGTGCTACTGACAACTTTTTTGTTTAAAGCCCTTCTAATATTACCTGGCGAGGAGTTCCAGAATCATTCTGCCTGAACTGTAAAAGAGTTACCTACAAAGGATAGGATGATTTTAAAAAAATCATAAATTTTTTGCAATGCTACCGAGAAAAGATCCGTCCGTCAATAAAATGTTGACGAAAACGTTAAATTACTGGAATTAGGTTAATTTGACGTTTGATATTCAACCGACGGGCCCTATAAAAAGATAAGCTAATTCCCGATGCAAAGGTCACCGGGCCAAGGGTGAGCCGGGCTTTCTCGGAAACCCGTTTTATCATACGGGAAAACTCGGCCATTGTTGTATGCCCTCTTTTATTTTTATTGTCTGCGGCTTTTCACGTCTTATATTGCCGAATATCATAAAATATACTGGTGGCTGATCTTTGTTTTTTCTTTTTCCTAATGACAGTTATTTGCCTTCGTGTAATAAAGTTCTTTCTTTTTACTCTCTATTTCCTTTCCCTGCTTTTCTCACTTTCATACCTTCTATTTATCTTTCACTCTTGTTTTGGTAGATCTCGGTTGCCAGAGAGTCTAAGTGTACTTGCAGCATCAATCGATAGATGTTCATTAATGTGCGTTGGCCTTCCCTAATAAAGACGTATTTGGGCCATCTCCCACCACGCTGGCCCAAAGCGAGTCGGTAGGGAGCCAGAACATCCTTAGTTCATTAGCATTGTCCACCTCAAGCGGATGAGAATGGCTTAGATAGCTTTTAAATGATAAGAAGCGACGAGACGAGCACGGCTCCTGATGGTAAGTGATAACCTTATAACATGGCCTTGGTTAAGATGGTAGACAGCCACATAGCGCTCGTCGTCTTGAGACATAAGATGACAAGTCTCGTTACCTTAGTAATTTCACTAGTATACCAATCAAAGCAGAACACAGTAATGTGCAGTACTGAGCCGGCTGCAATAGGAGCTGCTGTGGCATCTACCTAGAAGGTCTGCGGCAAAAGACCACTTTTTTTTATCGCGGGAGAAATCTTCAAAAGATACCCTGCTTTTGAGGGTAAGCCAGGCTTATGTGGGATTTATACCCAGTAAAATCCTCTCGGTGGTCATCCTCAGTGCATTGCGGAAGGCCCCTGGATCTCCTACGAAGTTCTCCAGTGCCTTCCTGCACTGTTGCTGAGCACATCCTGGGGAGAGCTATTACCGTCCCCAGCATAGACTGTAGGCTACAACAAAATATAAGACCACTTCGTACTTGTAGTCCAACCCGGATTCACTCAATAGACAGTAAGATCCACCACCATCAAAGCCCGTGTACTCAATCACCCTTTCAGTCCTCTTCTACTACAAGCAGGGCTTACTTTAGTCCTATTATTGATAGCCCAAGACTTCAGGACTAGGCAAAAGAGACCTACCACTAATAAAATAGTCATCGATATAAAAAAATAGTAATAATGTAAATGAAAGATAAGATGGATGATGATGATGATGATCACAATGAAACTATATGAGGAAGTGAATTACCGCTGCGGTGTAACGACGCGTTACTTATTTACAGCGCTTTGAATTTTCAGGATTATTTATAGCGGGCCACAAAGCAACTGCAAGATTGAATTTTAATTGCGAACTGCACTGCAGCCCGCCGGGTTCCGTACATCTTTATATACCATCAGATAAGCTAATAGAAGCAGTAAAACGTTAAAATGTATACGGAAATTGGTGCTGCTCGAAAATACGAATAATAAAAGACAATTCTAGTGAATAGAAAAATATTTTTGTATGTTAATTTATTTCTATTATTATATATGTATAAAGTTTAAAAACTCATGTTAAACATTAATAAACTCTGTGTCTGTGTAACGCCGTTTCTCTCACTGTCAATATTGCGATATATCTATATAGGATCTACATACAGGTATACAGATATTGAACAACTTCCGGTTGGTCGACCGGAACCGGAAGTAAATAAAGTAATATTTTTTGACGCGGAACACTTTTACATGAATAAATATATCAAAAATATACAACATTATTGTACTTGGTGATTTTTGGTCCCACTTCCGGTTGACCGGTTATACGGGAAGTACAAATAAATCGTAAATTTTATACGAGGAATATATTTTCTATTTATTTATTTAATTATGATTGAAAAAGATACAAAACATTTAATTACCGATGGTCCCACACTAGGCAAGCCTGTGCTATAGGCACCTATATCGCTTGACTTAAAACTATTGTAAACATTCACATATTTTAGTTAAGCTAAATATATAAAAAAAAACATTTATAAATAAATAATACATAACACAGATATCATCATTTATATAAACTAAGGATGAGAGGAGAGGATGAGATGGAGAGGCCTACGTTCAGCAGTGGACTGCAATAGGCTGAGATGATGATGATGAAGGATAAATAAATGGCAAAGAAGTTAAATATTATACATACTGAGATTATATTACACAAAGTTTTTCATTTTCATATGATAAAGAGTTTAGCCATTTAGTGATCCTTGTTTTAGCTTCCCTCACAGAGCATAGCTTTATCTTACATTAATTTACCACTTTGTTATAAATAAAGTAATCATTAAATTGGCCGAACCGTCTCGCAAAACATGTATTAATTTTTGGGTAAAGAGATATGAAAAACACGACGCTTGAGGTAATCATATTCCTCAGAATTTATAATTGCCCGGTGTAAAAATTTGTATATGAATGATGTCAAAAATATGCATAGTTATGGTATTGTCTTTCGGCACTACTTCCGTTTGTCCGACCACAACCGGGTATGGCTGTAAACCATATCCGTATCCACCTCAATATTAATGCCAAGTTTCATTTTGATCGGCCTTACTGTTTGACCGAAACGCGACCACAACGAAATTCATACACACAGACATACACTTGACTAAATCATAGTCAATGTTTACCAGAAATTCAAATTTATTATTAATTCCTTTGTTGATTTCAGTATATTGATGATCATACAATTTCACAGATATATGCCGATTCTTCAGAGACTCCCCAGAGGTTATATCTGCTCAGCGATATATTATTCATATTTTCAATATAAGCTATAAATAATTAAGTTAACTGACAACGAGTAATAACCCTTGAAACTAACAAAACGTCACCGATAATTGGGTGTCCGTATTTTCAACTGACACGAACAACTTCATTGTCCGAGCTTCGACGGCTCGTTAACCACACAAATTAACAATTATCACATTCATTTATTTAATTAAAAACAAAAATCGAGGTTCTTCATACTTCTTCTATATATTGCTTATTAAATTATGAAACTTTTATTTCATGTAACATATAAAAGTTTATTAATATTGTGTGCTTAAAGAAGTATACGATTAGTGGCGAAAACAAAAATGAACCTTAGTTATTTCTCACCTATTATCATATTGGATGTTCTTAAAGTAATTTATCCGCCCTTATTCTGAGGGTTGCGACTATTACTGAACCTGAGACTCTTTGGATGTGAACCTGAGGCTCTTTGGATATGAACCAGAGACTCTTTGGATGTAAACCTGAGGCTCTTTGTATGTGAACCTGAGGCTCTTTGGTTCCACACACAAGTTTTATTATACTAAAAATAAATAAAAATCATTCTGCATTGATTAAGAAAATCCTTCTTCATCAGTCATCAATTTTTCTAAGAGGAAACAATACTTATGTATTTTACAGACACATTATTTTAATGAATAAGTATAAAAATGAAACAAAAAATATTCTAGCGAGAAAAAAATTTGGGCTTATTAAAAAAATTATGAAATTTTGTAAATTGTAAATTTTGACTCTTACTAATAACTGACCTGACTAACTAAAGGTTAACTGACCGTTGGAGTAAACTAATATATATAGTAATTGCTCAGTTTGAGAATTAATGTAATATTGATATATATTATTTAAAATCATTAAAAATTATTGAAAAAAAAAAAACCAATTTTATATATATTCTGTAGCATGATGATAAGAAATATCTTACCAAAGTCAATTGAGTGTATATGAGAATTGTATAAAGTTAAAATCCAGTTCAATCGGATAGTTTCAGTGAGAACGGAACCCGCACAATTTTTCAGTTTATATAACCTTGAAACGAAATACCATAACGGCGTTAACAGCTGAAAGTTCGGAGAGTGTCGGGCAAAGAGCGACTTCAGGAAGTTTTAACTGCTTTCATGTCGAATTTATTTCCCCTGCCTCGAACTAAAATAACTCTTAATAGTCCCTTTGTGTCGCCGGAGCCGCGAGAACTGTGGTACATTTGAAACACCACCCACGAACCAAAGTGAACATAATATTAAAAAGAATTATATTTTATATCATATATGTCGTCGTAGGCGATACCGAAGTGTTTTTAAAAATTGTGACGTCAGCATTGCTGACGTCACGGTTACTTCCA
>DWLS01003827.1:0-15030 GCA_018246255.1 Pachliopta kotzebuea | reverse complement strand
ATCCGTAATAGTATGTCTGTTAGTTTTGTTTTATGCCTGATATCTGTACTTCTTACTTTGTCTCTTTGCTTTAAACCGAGCATACTTCTTTGACATCTTGCTAGTTTGTCCCTGTGGCATTTCGTGGTCTAATTTAAACTTAAAAATTAATCTATATAAGTTCTTAACAATGAGAACCAGATATCATACATCAGTTAGGCATAGCTCTTAATTAATTTATTGAAATGTTAAAACTATTAATGTTTTTTTCATGCATAATCCTTTCTAGTTACGTGCTACTTTAAATATTTTTAAGCATAGCTTGCATTAAATCCGCAATGGATGTAAAATAAGTAATGATGTGTGTCAAAGTTATAATTGCACAATAATGTTGTGGTAACACACAACGTTTCTACGTGCGCTACGATTTAAATAACAAACGAGCGTTTTGCCGAGCGATATCAGTTCGAAACCGGGTCATGCTTACGAGCATGTACAACTTGAGTTAGGTAGTTTCATATTTATAGGCGTAAAATTGATGTTCTTATCACACAATCGCAATAAACTGTTGCATCATTACGTAAAATTTTATAATAGATATTCTGTTCTTTTAAAATTATGCTCATAATAACGTTACGGAAACATTTAATTTAAAAAAAATATGTACGCGAAGTGCAACGTATACTGTATGTCTTTGAAAAAATCGCAGCAAATATTCTGTTAGACAATCCGTGAGTTGTACGTTAGGCGCGCTACCCGAACGGGCTACAGTAATATCCGGCAGAGGGCTCCTTTCTCCTTTGCGGAGGTTGTCGCTCGTCTGGAGAGTGCAGGCTCAAAGGAACCGGCATCCGCCATCCGCCGTGCACATTCCACAGGCCCCGCCGCGTTCGATTCACCCGGTACATTTCTCACGGGTTTGCTTCGCCAAAACCATTATACCAACGCACATAACCATAAAAAGGTCCTACCGTGAACCAATTTGGGGCTGGACTTCTCAAGTTGCACATTAAGATAATTGACATCGAAATAAAATGAAGCAAGAATAACATTTCGACACCTAATTCGATTCTTCCCCGAGAATTCATGTTCCATATTGTAAGCGAGATGTTAGTAAATTTAATCAAAAAACCTTTACTTTTAAATACTACAGATGTTACATTTCTTTTTATTATAACTTTTTAATTAAAAAAAAAACAGTTATTCCTATAGCAATAAACAAAAAATATTCAAAATTTGTATCTTGTGCTTCGTTCGTAAAATTTAGAAGAAAAAATTATAACCGAGCAATGTGAAAAGTTCCTGCCGTGGTATACAAATGTATATAAAACCGCGAACTCCACTTAAGGATTACTGGTTTAAAATGAATACATACAAAAACAATGCTTAATTAAATGTAACATAAAAATCGCATGTAGTTACTCCAAGTAATTAAGGACTCTGTATTCCATCGTAGCGCTATCGGCAGCCGGTCGGCAAATACGTGTTTAAAAACGATAAAACAGCAGGAAAATCAGCTGTTTGACCTTGCGGGTCGCAATATTTTAATTTGTCGTATTTATTTAACAACAAAATTATTCGTTAAATAAAAAAAAACAATTATATTTATCAAAGAAAAAAACAAATTCTCACGCCCTTACATTATTAACCTATTGAAATTGCCGAACAGCATGCGAACGCTGACAAAATAAAGCTTTCCTTAGCTCTTTTCATTCATCATTAAACATAAGTATTGTGCCGGCCAACGAATGTATATATCGAACATTCTTTCAGCTTCATCATTTAAAGGGTTCCTTTACATTTTTTTTTCAATTTGCATGTCGGCATTCCCGAGATAAAGGGTCCGGGTAAAAGGAAGGAAAAAAGAAAGAGATAAAACAACAAGAGCGGCTCACTCGGGGCATTTACATAATCTGATGTTAATCAAACATCGTGGTCCCACCGGCCCTGCTCTGTGGCGTTACGATCGTTACCATAGTTTATTCGTAGCTTCTCAACAAGTACCATTTCTACGTAATTATAGTTGAAACAGTACCCAATAGAGACTAACGGTGTGGAGGACGAACGCGCACCGGATGTGCTCGTTCAGTCATCCTCATAATACGCGGTGGACTTACGAAGCTCTCAAGGAAGCGACTATTGAACATACAATCTACACGACTTCTTTTGATGGATTTAATTAGGTAATAGAAAAAGGAAATGCGTTAATATCCAAAGATACTTTAGCTAATTTTTGGAAATCGTTATGTAGTTACGTGTCCAATGATGACATAATCAATATATCATTGAACGCGAAGTACTTAGTGAAATGGCTAAGCGTTCAGTTCCATAAAAGAGGTGAACGCTCTTGCGAGGTCGTACCGGCAGTTAAGTTGCTTGTAGTGAGACTGTATTTCGAAGCGCGGACCGGAACTAGCGAGTACCAAGAAGTCCGCTACCAACGCATCCGCACATGTAAAAACTCCGATAAGATAAACCCCCGCGTAATCGTTATTGACGCCTCGACAACACTCCTTTGATAAACTTGCGGCCGGTATTTTTCTATTAATCCTATAAGCGAAGTCTGAACATCATGTATACCTTCTGTAGTCAAGGTGGAGAATAATTTATCTCTATTCGCGCTACTCTGCAGGACATGCCGGCTATGAAATAACCCATTACGAATTTAATATCTCGGCGAATTATGAATCCACAGAGTAAATTGTGCCATTCGAGTAATGATACATAATGCGGGTTCGCTCGATACCGCGAATGCTTACAAAAGGCTGTCGGTTAGTCGGCGAGAAGGGCTGACTAGTCGTCGGCGCGGTGGACTGCTGTTGCTAACATAATCGAGTGGCATTACTGCGCTCCCTTAGAAATCTGAATAAGAAAAACCATAGCTGACTACTGCGTTCATGTCAAAACCGTCTTTTTCTTCTTATAACGTTAATGGATGTATAAAAAATTATACATATGCAAACATGAAGCCAGCTGTAGAGTAAACATGCCTAGAAAATTTCACGTAACTGAATTAGTTTTAAATATGTTTTGTCTAAGTCACATAGTAATGAAATCATCGATTAGAATTAAACATTTAAACTAGTATAAAAAAAATATTAAAAAAATTACTAGTAATTTTTATAACGTCCCAAGGATCCAAAGTGTTAAAAAAAGATATTATGTTTGCTCTTGTTACTTCGCAATGGGATGGAAAATCTCGGAACCTGATGCTCCATTAGACGAGGGACGATTAACCTCCTCTCGTCGGGCTAGCGACGATATCAGAAGAGATAAAATAAAAGAGTTGGAGCGTGAAGTTTACTAAAAAAAAAAACAATGAGAGAGCGGCGGCAAACAACAAAAACCGTTGCACAAAAACATATGATCCGAAGAGGGTTACGGGAGGCAGGGAGTGGCGGAGGTCCAGGGGAGGGGAGTCCCGAGGCGTGCTGGAATGCGAACGGGCGAGCAGCGTGGGAGGCGCCGCCTCGGGACACACACGCCGCCTTTTACTCAAGCATTCTCTACCCTTGTAAACAAACCCATTCGAATCCTTGACTTTCCAAACCTAATATAAACAATTCCACGTGTGTTCCGAGCTGAATGTCAACGGAATCCGCGCCGCGAAGCGGAGGAGTACCAGTGCGTGCGGACAACGAGCGTAGCCGCCGCACAGATCACTTAAACATAGTTATCGATGGCTCACATCCGTTGACGTTGAGTACACATTTAGGTTATAAAATAATAGCTTAACACTTCATGTTCTGATAAATTGCAGATTTTTATTGTAAATGTCGTCTTGCGACAAATTACAGAAATTACACGTATCTGTATGCACGGCGTCTTCAAGAAAAGAGTGAATAGGCATTTGTTAGGTTATAGCGCTATACCATCATCGATCACATCTTCACTTAACACCAGGTGGGATCGTGGTCAAGCATTAACCTATACATAAGTAACAAAAAAAAAACTTGTAAAGGACATATTTATTCGAATTGAAAATTTCACTGTGAAATATGATCCAAGAATAATATTTATATAATGATTACGTTGCTTAAAAAAGTCTGCATTTTATAAAATATAATTGTGGGCGTGCCAAATGAAGGCATGAAAATGACATCATCGCAAAATATCGTCAGTATAAATCAACTGGCAACTAGATCGTTCCCATAGTTGTACTTCGTGCTAGTGGGATACTCAAAGGTTCACTGACACATGACACGCATATGACGAGGCCGTCTAAGGGAGCGCGATGACATCGTCGTGACCTGACATGGTATCTGGATGCTAATTACCGTCTGTTACCACAAACAAAACGTTCCGATGCTAATTATATTGAAATATAGGGCTGCGCGTACTTTCAAATGTCATACTTTTACTAAGCAATTCTTCAAAAACAGCTAAATTTATTAATTTATTTGAAAAAACCTGCGATTAAGAATACTTATTCAACAAAATTTTGGTAACAATAAAGTTTGAAAACAAAAATTGTTATCAGAATTTTCGCTAAAATTTATAATAGATAAATTTATGTTATTTTAAGTTAATTTGAAACCATCAAGGATATTCTAATCCCGTTTATCAATATATACATATAAAATATAGAAGGAAATAGATGGTTAATTTATTTACTTCGTATAATGTTGTTATTTTCCAGGATCGTTTCATAGTATTAATTAATTTGCTGTAGCCTGTGATAATCGTTCACAATGTTAGAAATCCTAAATACACATTATACACTTAAGAACATATCTTTTTTTATTATTTGTGTATGTATTAATTAAAGGTGAAAGAAAACAATTTAAAATACAAAAAGTTTAAAGTTGGTCGCCCTTTTCCTAACTTAAATTAAATTAGTGTCTGTATCACCTTAACAGCTGGATAATTCGGCATGACCTAAAGAAATAATCATGCTTTAATATAATGTCGTTAAAAAACAAAAAAGTATCATTAGTTATGAAGTATTTTAAGTGATTTTTGCTTTCTTTGGGCGCTGCACACATCAGGTATAATATAACTCACCTCTTGCTGCGAGTGCAATGAAGGTTTGGGCATGCCTTTGCACCATTTCTGTGTTGACGAGGTCGCGCAGCGGCAATCGGGAGAGAAGAAGTGGCAGGAAGTCGTGCGCCGTGACTCCAGCTACGTCCCATTTCAACTTCGACAGAACTAGCAACTCCCAGGTCTGTGACAAACGAAAACATTACATTGAATGAACTCGTGTACACCAAATGATTTTCTGATATTCTTTTTAAATGCTTCAACTACATTTCTATAGAGAGAAAGTCCAAAAATGTGAATAAATTCAAAATCTTGCTAATTTGATATTTGTTATATAGATTTACAAAAGTATTTTGAATGACAAACATTTGTTCACGATGATGACGAGATGTTCACGCTGCAAGTTTTATATTTATTAAAAGTATCATGTAGTTTTCCATTGACCTTAATTTATTGCGGCATTAAACATAATTTACTTACAATTACTTGACGTATTAAGTATTGAAATAACTCCAATTCTGATCAGGCGTTGGTTTCACAAAAGAAAGCTTCGTATCGCCTGGACAAAATGGCATTCCTGACTCTACATCCGTCGTATAATCATAAACATGGCAAGTTTCGCCCGACTTCCCGGAACGGTGCGTAGGTAGCCCGGCACATTGTTGTTAGTGAACACACAAACCATCATATTGTTTTTATATTTTAACATAGGCTGATTGTTTAAAATAACTTATGAAGTCAAAACATTGAGTGTGCATAGATCGAATCGTTATTCTATATTATTTCCATGAAAAAGTATTTTTGCTGTCAAAGTAAACCTCATTATGTGTCTGCTTAATGAGTTCTATGTGGAAGTATCAAAGGGCAATCCATGTTAGCAATGAATGAAGACGTTGATTCATATTATTAAATTAGTTGAAGGAAGCTGTTAGTCCGGCGTTACATCATCCTACTCTGTAAATTGAACTCGTTTACCACTAAAAATGCAGTTCTATCCAATTAAGTCAAGTATGGGAAAATTAGTAAAAAGGGTCGCTTGCTCGAGAACTTTGTACATGACTACCTAAATGGTTTTTGAATGTTTAGTACAAAACAGCTTATAAAACCAACTCAAATTTGCCGAGTAGCAGAAAAATAGGAAATTAACAACGTTGTTTTTCCAAAACTCATACATACGTACGTACAACGTATGGCTTAAACAGATTTTCGATTAAAAGTTTTTAGTCTCCCCAGTCAGCGTATAGGTGACCTACATTATAATAATTAAAGCGATAAGAACAACTTCCACACAAAGCTGGCAATTTGAATGGTTCACTTTATGAATTACTCGATTATTTCGTGTACGCATTCACGCGCACACGAACACACACACGCACACATGTACGTAAGTGATGCATGGCCGTTGACAGATAATACTCGATGTTTACTTAACTCAAACGGCAGGGTCGGTGGCGGCGGCATTCGTCTACCTCCTGCCATCATTCGATTTCGTTTCTCATAGCGATAACGGTAGAGTTTAAACTCGTACAATGTGGTTTAGTGCTTAGGCCATATCGCTTCTAGATAAGCGACGCTTGTGAATGAATGAAGTCTCATCACTGCAAGTCGCACGACTCGTGTGCCAGTGTTCGACATAACACAGGGGCGTGGATATAGAACGATAATGTCTCCGACAATATTTTTAACCGTGTTTTATGATATAGATACGAATAAGGTTTAGTTAGAAGACAAAAAAGAAACGTGAGTGAAGACGTTAACGGCGATGCGGTATGCGGGTCGACCGCGGACTGAAAAGCTTTTTCGCCGGTGTTGCGATCTCGTCAAAAGTAGTTTAAAAACAATGCGCTCATAAAGCATTCACCGCAGATGCCGCTGCACGCGAGGCCCGCCGGATATGTATATGTGTTTGGATTATATTCACGCTTATCTATGCCGCGATGAGGGGTAATTATAGTACATCATACGTAAGTTCTTTGTACGGTCTAGTACGCTCGCAATAAAGCGGGTTTCTTTTAATTCATCGTCTAATATCGCGTTTAGACGAAAGAATATCGTACACAGATAACAGATGGCGCTTCTTTTAATAATAGGATAACGTGTCAACTTTTGATACATTTAATTTAATACGGTCGAAGGGAAGGCGAGGCGTGTGGAATGTGGCTCGTAAATTTCCAGTCCGGTGTTCATTAGAGGAGTCGCGGCGCGGGTTCGCCGACGCAGTTATCGGCCGCGTTACAGCCAATAAAGTGTGCTATGCAAGCAGCCCTCGCTGCCCGGTACACTCGCTGGATTCCGCACAACGTTCCCAAGCTTTATCCAATTTCATCGAACGGTGCGACTGCTCTGTTAGAATTAAACAATGAGCGTGGAGTTGTGGCTATAACACTGAACAACAACCGTAGATTGTGCCAGAAGCGGATACTACACACGCCGTGAATATACAAATTTAAACTATTATTTTTCAACTTTAAACAATATCAGAATATATAATAAGAATATTGAAGCATTAAGCAACAATACATTTAGAACGTGATGGATGTACAAAGTTGCAGTTACCTAAGACTATCATCAGCAAATTCCAATAAAACCCAGACAAAGTAATAACCGCTCACTGCAGAAACGGGCAAAAGCTATTCTTTTGTATATATGTATATATGCCCAAGCAGAAGTGACGGGACACTATGAGATTGCAAAAACATTGCTTAATAATGCATTTTGTAGTTAAGTTGCATCGTAATACTGATCATTACCTCAAAATATTAACGTTGTAATTTAGCTACATAAGCGAGTGCCAGCCTGCCGTTGACGGCCGCTTATCATTGTCCGTATTGCTAGTTAGGTATTCGGCCAACCACAAAAAAAAAATCCCACATTGCAGATGCCCGCATAGACCTTGTTTTATTTAACTACCATCAGTTTATAATATTTTTGTTGTTCATTCGTACGGATTCTATCGATTATTATTCGACGAGAATAAGCCCATGTTCTTAGTAAATTTAATGTATTTATTTTTTAATTATAAAAGTTTTGATATTGACATTGAAAATTCCTCGTTAAAGAATAATTATTTATTTCCAGCGTTACTTAAACAAAAGGTAATGCAATAAGAACATATTTCATCATAATTAACCATAATCAAATATAGTTTTAATTCACCTATAATGATAATGATATATCTGTGAGAAAATTATTCAGAAATTCATCCAATAATGTAAGGTAATGGATGTAAGGATATGAGATATGAGATTTGTTCAGACCCGGGCGATCGACGGGGTTTAACAAACAGCAAGGCAGCTCGCCTCTGGAATGCGACTGGTTCCTGGCCCCTCCCTCGCTCACTCTCCTTACAGGTGACTATCCAATCCGTGAGAAACAATACAAAGAAAATATAAGGTGGAATCGTTAACGAAAATCTCCTTCGCAATACGAGAATACCTCTTTTCACGGAGTGTTTTGTTTCTTACGAGGGAAGTTTCATTTGCACCGGAAACAACCAGAGCCCAGCGTGAGATCGACAAACAAACCGACACAGTGATTTCGCTTATTCTAAGTATTCTTATCTCTCAGTAAACCGCGTATTTACCAAGTCTTCTACCGTGTCTAGAAATTCCAAAGACTATCCAGTGCCCAGTTACTTGTCTCAGTCCGCTTAATGTAAAATATTCAGATTTTCTGAGTAGAAGCGTGATTAGAAAACAAATAAGTAGTTTTTACTTTCGCTCGTTTAGTATTTAATTACATGGTTCAAACTTATTGTTTCTAATTTAATGACCATCTAAATTGACATTTTGAAAATATGATCATTATTTATTAGTTCTACAATGTAGTTTACAATGACTAGTAAAATTGTAGATATAATGAGTATTTAACTTCCAAATTAAACAGATAAATAGTTAATTATCTGTTAAGTTACTCAGCTGAGTGTCGCAGCGATTTGTGTTCAAAGTTATGGAATCGAAATTATGTTAAAATTGTGCAAGTGTTTTTCAATTGATGTTTTGAGACCGGAACCAATCTACTCAATCAATAAGCAAACGTAACTCGATGGAGTTACAGGGTCTTATAACCTCTTTTTACTATCGCTATTGACCGACAAAGATAAAGAATTAACACCATCGTACGTTATGTACTCCAGATGACGCTACGTGTGCTTAAATCTTATACACGCAGTGTTAATAGTTAATAAATAATAAACTGGACAGATGTAGCATGGTAAAAAAGTTTAAGTAATGTAAGGCGAAATATAATGTTAAGATTAGTAAAAAACCATATTATTTTTGAGAAAACGCAGAGGATCGTCTAAAATACATAGACATACTTCACTTGGTAGTTTGAAGTTCTTTATACATCATTAAATGATCATAAAGAATATCAATAAAGAGAAATGAAACTGTAGAGTCGCATTGTAGATCCAATATTGAATTTCTCTTTCGTCAAACTGGCACCGCGAGTCATAAACTTATGGTTCAATTATAATAAACGTTTACGGTGGTAGTGTAGATGTGAGAACGCACAGGTTTTATGATCATGAAAAAGGGGGGCCGGGACGAGGGGACCGTAGGAACCCCGCATTAAAGCCGTCTCGGATGCCAAAGCGCGCTCTTTTTGTTCGAATCTTCGAGTCTGCGGCCGGAGCTGACCAATGGAGCGGTTCCTCCTACGTAGTTACTTTACCTTACGGTAATGCAGGAATGTACAAGAAAACAAATGTAAAATAGAACTTAGCATAGTTATAATGAGATGCGTTTGCATGAAATATTAATTGATATTGTTGGCTGCGGCTGCGGTCTCCGGCATTCGTCACACATGGACGATCCATTATGAGAACAGAATAATTTTAGTATGCAACGGGTGTGACGGCACCGTTAGAACTCTGTACTTATGAGTAAGTAACAAATGTAACGATAACCACATATATACATATAATATATATGTTACATCGAAATATAATTAAACGGTTTCCTATACTATGTTTGCACGTTTAACTTCTAAGCGTTTGTTGAAGCTGTCTACGATAACACGTAGACGTTCTACGAAAGTGCTACGAAATTGCTGATGACTTAATTTAACATGATTAATGTATATAAACAGTCAACTCTTATCAAACAAATTATCATTCAGCTTGTCGCATAACAAATTCTGCTGATTAACACCACATGTTTAGGTTATATTGTTATAACAAATTAAAGAAAAATTTTAACTTTCAACAAAAATTAAGCAAAGATAATTAACTAAATGCGGAATATTTATTGATAAATGATGATTTTTTTTTAATATTTACAACAGGACATGCGTTTAAGAAAGAGTTTAAGCAAGTCAGCAATAAACAAAGTTCGGATGGAGTGCGATGCACTTAATTACAGTAAGAAAAAAGGAGCATTGAATAAAAAAATAGCATCGCTGAAAAGTATAAATAGTTGCAATGAACGTGCGATTTCATTTAGGTCGGTGATGAAGAGTTGCGTTTGATACAGTGGGCGAGGTGAGCGGCGATCGCGCTTACGACGGCGTGAGAAAAAATATACGGCATGCTTGGTCTGTAATTGGTCTGATTGAAACGCAGCTCTCGTTCGGTTCTTCCGAGAAGGCCGTCGGCTCGTTAGGGGACACTGTACTTAGGGTAGCCCTCCTCTGGCCGCCGCCTGCCGCATTCCGCGATGGACAACGCCGATTTTGTGTAAGATACTCACGGCTTTTTTGAACGTTCGCCGTGGCCTCGTGGAGGCGTAATTAGTGCCGCCCGTACGCTTTCATAGTAGTCTTAACGTTAAAGACGAATTGGTATTGGTATGATGGAAAAAAACCCGAAGCAATACATGTGACGCGCAAGATCTGCCGTGCACTTATTATCTACGGGACGACGCAAACGGGGCCCCGCCGGGTGGCCGTGCGCGACCGAAATGCAACGCTCAGTACGTTTTATAACGAAACATTTTAAAGCAAAAAGTCACTCGCAACTAAATATGTGGAACCGATAGCGAATGGCTCATACTCTTTAAATGTACGCATTCTCAAAGCTCATGTATAATTTATCCGTAGACACGTGGCGTTACGAAACACCAGCAAGTGCCAACGCCCTTTATTGGACTTAGACAATGTAACCGTGTGAAAGTGTGTTATTAGTTGCCCTTTTAGAAGAGAAAACGTCAAATTGTATTACACCTTAAAATTCATCGGGAACTTCTTTATTCTATGTATTTAATGTAACTAGTAGGTATAGTGTTTAATATAAAAATACTATATTCATTTATTATCAAATCAAACTAAATATTTAGCTTGTAGATATTTATACGTGTAGTTTATTTAATTGACCTCTGGGATTTACGTGTGACACAAAAGTATTTTTAGAAGTTCAGAATGAAATGAATGAAGAACAGAATTTCGCATGAAAATTGTTTTTGAACGCGTGGAAACAGTTCGCCTAGTCTTAACATTCATTTGTAATAACACATTGGTTACATTTTATTAAGATAGCGTGAAATGATCGGGCTATCACACTAGAGCTGCTTCAAGCGCACGTTTCGGGATCTCCGGCGTATAGAATCTAAAATCCGTGCGTGTACATTCAAGGTGTAGGACTCGTCATTTCATTCGAATAATTAATGTACCGTCACTAATCTGAAATTCCAATCTCTCACGGAGACTCAAACGGCCGTCGATGTAGTTAGAAATCAACGGAGTGAACGACACGAAAGCGTCTAGAAGCGAGCGCCTCGGCGGAATCGGCGCGCGCGTGCACAATGCAAAAACTACATGAAACTGTATGATTAACGAGATCAGCTGTTTCCTCAGTCGAGAAAAATTAATTGAACTTCCGCCATTACCATTATTAAAGTTGAATAATAGTTCAAAGTAGATGTGAACTCACGCATAGGTCCGCGAGCGTGACGCTGTTCGCCGTGTAGAAAACCAAAAGCTCCGCGGGCAGGCCGCGGGATCCGGGTTCCCTCAGCTTCGAAGCGAGCAAGAGGCACGCTGTACCCAACAGTTGGAGCTGGCTCTTCCCCACTGTGCAAATACTCAAGAACCGGTCCAAGTATGATATAGCCAGGGGGAAGACTTCTTCTTGACAGCTCTGATCCTCGCATACCTGTAGAAAAATAGATAAGGTCATAACGAATTCAAATTTCTGAGAAGCAATGCCGCGCCCAGTCCGCCGTTTATCGCGCGGAATTCCTGATAACCTATATAATTCATAAAATTCTAAAATATATTTATATGCAGTTGAATTTCTTATCAGCATATAAAGTTCGATCCTTATTAAATGATTATATATTTCGAGTACTTAATCAAACGTATTAATGAGGAACATATGTACATAAATGAATACAGCTAAATCTATTTTGCGGTACATTAAAAAATTCAAAAACTTTACGGATATTTCATTAACGGTTGCCAATTTCAAATTGGCCCGACATTTCTCAAAATAACGGTTCTTTTCTCTTGGGTCGGTTATTTCAAACGAAGAATTTAATGTGGTGAGAATGAATGAAACAATTTGTGTTTAATTTGAGGCACATTTCAGGAACGTAGGGAAATTGTATACAGATGTACTGGTTTCAAGGTAAGTGTAGAACGCCGACTCACCGGTCGGCTCGTCCTCACATAGTTTCGCACGGTAACCCGACGCGTTGCGGATGTAGAACCTATTGTAACACCGTGAAAATATGTTTGTTACTCAGCTGTTTGTCTCACGCTCATGATCCCGCCGTCACCTGATTACCTACCTTATGTCTCAGCTCGGTTGTACCCATTGTTCTCAGAATTAGAGCTTACATCAAACGTAGCATCTGGGAAAAAATGCTAACAAGTCTAGGTTTATGGGCCTAAATAATTTTTCCTTCTTATTGACGTCACTTACAGATAAAGAGAAACCTATGTTACCTAGAAACCTACAAGTTCTTAACTACATAACTATTTCAATGTACGCATTTTAAACGAAACGTATATATGTTACTCACGGGAATTATGTAATAATAAAGCAAACAGTTAATTACAAATCTATATACAAAATAGGTATAAACGGCTGTACACGGACTAAATTTAGGCGATTCGTGTCTGTTAAGAACATTTATAACAATTTAAAGGTTTGTGATGAAACAAACACAAGACAATGACCTCCAGCGCCTTCCCGTAGCTCACCATCCGCGTAAGCACGCCACGCAGTACTTCGTAAGTACAAGTTAATTTCAAGTAAGGCATGTAGGTATATTGAAATGTCAGTGACCTTACAGTCACACTTTCGGTGTACTTATGCTGAAATTTGGTATGTGACTGGTTTAGACGGAACGTAGCCACGAGGTGTCGGCGAAGTAGAATCGACGCATGCGCCGCCATCGCACCGAGAATGACGTCAGCGAACCGTCTCGTCCGTCCCACGTGGCCCGGACTCTTTACAGCTGACTGCGTCCCCATGTACATCCAACCAAATTTCAATATCTATGACTTTACCCACTTATTATTTATGTCATATATATGTACCTGCAATTGCGGTATTTGATTGGGTTGTATATATATACGCAGTTGCATCTTGCGTCATGTATAGGATATTTTATGCAATAATCGATAACCAAATAATGCAAATTATTCAAATCGCGACACTTGTACAAAGCGCTTAGCGATTGTGTGTACCTACCGGTGGCGATAAGTGCGCGTCCGGCGTCAGCTATGTGCGTGTCAAAATCAGCTGATTATTCAAATAGAACGAGCGAGTCGCATCGGTCGGCGACCGGCGGCGCGGCGTTCCGGCCGGGGGCCCCTCGCTCGCTACCCGACGGTACGCGGCAACTATATTCCATGCGACCATTATACACTACCCATATACTGTCTCGCCCGAAAACGTGCACGTTTCCCATGTGATAATACAGATACTGTTAGAACTACCATCACAACCGTATACGCCAGCGTGGTTCTTCGATGCTGGTTCAATCACTACATACTTTAATGCAATAACGATGACTCATTATTGTAGAAAACTCTTAAAACAGCTTTTAAACTAACAAATTGTAAGTTGGAAGCGATAAATTATAATTTTATTACATTCTAACACGATTCTAATAGGAACGTATGAAAACATCATCAGCTGTTCGTGTAAACATTGAGGCTGCGTTCAACCAGTAACTTTAATACCTACCATATAAAGCATAGATCATACGGAAATTTATAGACATCATTTTGAAATCAGTTTACTGATCCTAGATATTCATCGCCGCACGAGGGTTGAGAGATAGCGGCGGTTGACTGCATGAACGGTGTCTACCTGTCGGAAGTGGCGAGAGAGCATCCATGGGCCAGAACCGGGAGGAGATGGCAGGGATACACGTGGCCGAGCGACAAAATGGCGAACGAACGGTGTGGGTGCGGCATGCGCTTGCGCTCACCTCTAGCATCCACTCAGCGACGAGGCGGCGCATGTGCGCCGTGATCTCCGTCTGCAGCGTGCTGAAGTAGTTAGCCGTGACCGCGTAGCGCTCCTCGGTGCGCAGTAGGTTGTCGAGCACGCGGCGCCGCAGCAGCACCGGGTCGGTGCCGGCGGCCCGCGGCGCTGGCGCATCCCGGGGCCCACTCTCGCTGCCTGGGCTCACGCGTTCCTCGCACAGCAGGTCCATTGCACACCGCACTGCGGCTTATACGGGCTCGCTAGCGGATAAGTATCGCGCGGACAGCTGATCGGACACGACTGAGCTGCGTTGCGATGACGGCGAGTGCGCGAGTCGCAGTGAGCGGCCGGTGTGCGCCTCGCCGCCGAACATATGATCGGCGGGGGCGCGGGAGGTACGCGGGTGTACAGCAGGGCGATGCGGGAGGGGGAGCGCGGGGACCGCCGCCCGTGAGGCCCGCACGCAGGTTTCTCCCGATTCGACGCTCGAATAATAATACATAACACGTCCTCTCGCTCGCTCGCACACTTCCAGCGATCTGAGCCTCGCTTCTCCTTCTAGTATTTACAAAATGAGATGAATTCCGGGGATTAAATTTTACAAAAGTGACCACACTATAATACTTACCCATATGTATAGAAAAATGTTGAGTCGGTACAATGACACCGATTAATTACGAACAGGTCGA
>DWLS01003826.1:0-15033 GCA_018246255.1 Pachliopta kotzebuea | reverse complement strand
TTTGTATCTGTTATGTAAAATATACGTAACATTAAATAACATAAGCAATAAGTCAATATTTTTAGTGAGAAGGATGTGTTGAGATCCACTATCGTGGACCCCCAAATTTTTTTTGCCGACGTAAACGACTTGCAGGGGTCGATATATAGACCACTTTGGGAATCACTGATTTAAAGGTTTCATTCCATTTCCAGTGCGTGTGCGGCGATAATGACATTTGGAATGAAGTTGATGCGGTAGCGGACGATCGCAATGAATGACGTTACGAGAGGAGCGGGTGCGCGGGGGTTAGGGAGGGGGGGGGAGATCGTGCGCGCGCATGTGGTTGTGGCCACCCGCGCGCACCGCGCCGCGCCCGTGTGGTCCGAGCTCCCCCTCCCCCACCGCCTCTCCCTCGCCGTTCCCCTGCTCGCAATGACCCGCAGAGCCCTCTATGCAAATTAACCCGCGTAGACAACAGATGGATAGCGGAATAAACAAACCGCGCGTCCTTTACAAGCGTGCGCGGGCGAATCACGCGATGCGGACTGAAACATCTCGTCTACACCTATTTATGTAATAGAAAACGAATTCGCAATCAGTTTTCTATTTAAGCGAGACTAAATTTCCCATTGCTATTTTATAACAAACCGTGAAATAATGTACGGTATACGCTATATCGGTCATGGTCGCTAAATCGGCCGGCTCGGATTCCGGTTTGTTAACAAAAACGAAACGCACACACATTTCGTTGCCGGATCGCAAGTGTGGTCATTAACTCTTACAATGAAATAAATGCATGGTCACACCTGCGAACCGATATTACTGATAACCAATAGCAAATTGACTATTAAACACAAAACTTACTAACACTTTATTATAATTACTTTTAATACATTAACAATATTTTGTTAACATCTACATATTAAGCATGAGGTTCAATGACACAAACATTGTTTACTATCAATATTAGCTGTTAAAGACAAAATTTTATGCGTTTTATGATCACAATAAAATTTGTTACCTCTTCATTATTTTTAATTAAATGTAAATTATGAAAGTATATTCATAATTTTTGGATTTAATTTCCCAAATATATTTATTTAATATTGTCATCATCATCATCATTTAAAACTTATGAACTTCTACTGCATGATATGTACAGGTCTCTTGTAATGTATTCTACAAAATACGGTCTTGTGCCATTAATTAATTTTTCAGTAATTTACGTTATTTCTTTAAGGTTATTTTTGAAAATCAATAAAAGCAATAGAATTGAAATAAATAATAAGTTGGAGTTTTACAATGTATAACGTGGCACGGAACTAAGTTGGTGCGAGGCGATCCCTGACAAAAAGCGAGCCGGACAAATCCAAACCCTTATATTTTTTGTGGGCCAAGAGATGTGTTATACATTTTTTACCTTAACTCATCGTAATTTCACTTGGGGTTCTATTTACAGGCGGGCCACCTAATTAAGTTGTTAGACGAGTCCACGTCCTTCGGCATTGTTTAACACAGGCGGCTTAAGTTATACCGAGATAAGGATTTTGGGAATGATAATTAATGAATTTGTTATATGGACGGTAGCTGGACAATAAAATAAAGGTTAATATTTAATATTGGTAAGGTCAAGTCCATACGATAATGTATTTTTTTAACAAAAATATTTGAGGAATCGTTAAAAAATTGAGCCTGTTCACAACGAGTTTTAAAAAAGGTTAGCCTTCGGCAGGTTCGTCAATAAAATATGTACACATATTTTAAGTATAGTTTTTTTGTCATTGCACTTGTAAATCCATTAATGTGGCTTATACACACATATTTTATAATGCAATACGCGAAGAAATAGTTAAATTTTATAAAGTTTCTTAGTGTGCTTAAATAAATATATCTCTACATCACTCTGATTAATTTGTATATTATTATTGTCATTGACAGTAAGAGAATACTATTATTGAACCATTGCAATAGATATTTAACTACTTATGTGATGCAGTAATTATCCGTTTACCTTATTAGATAGGATTTTTAACTATGGTAAAGATTTTCGCATCTGCTTGGCTAGATACCATACCACACCTACTGTTAGTGTGCCTGGTTAATTTACATACAGAACCAAAAGTAAACAAGTGAATATGTTTAACTATCTATGACCTGGTTATCACATGGAAACGACGGGAAACTAGTAATTAGTAATCCAGTCTTTATCTCACTTTTACGAAACACAGGTAACTGTGGCCGGCGTTGAATAAAATTTTATAACTTTACAGTGCAAGTCAATTATCCTTCCAAACAGTTATCTTCCACTTACATTATCTTTTATTAGTACATGTACATGAGTATATACAACATTTTTCTTTATTCGTATTCGTTAATTTCTTCGGACCACCCAAATGTTAAAGGGACTCAGAATAATAAACAACCGACAAAAAATACTTGACAACAATTATTTTTTAGTTATTATCTTACTCCTCGAGGGTAGATAGGTCATACAAAAGATAATAATATAAATAATGAAGAAATATTATATAGACAATGTCGATATATTTCAGATAAAAGGATTTAATCTCTTTACTAAGCTTAATTTCATTATCGACAGTTCTCATAGATATGATTTAATTGAAATGTAAACGTGCATAAAAAGAGATACACATTTTTACTTTCTTATTCTACTAATATTTTCCCTTTCTTGGCGTACGTCCGTGCAGAATGGGATGTCGCTGTGCTAACGGGCAACTAGTATTACCATAAAAGAGGTAGTTCGGAATCTTCGTCAATAATTTTACTTTATTTAAAAGTATTACAGAAGACTTTTAAATTGTTTCATTAAAACGTTACTGAAAACTATCTGTGTGTAGAATTCTGTGTATAGAAATTACTAAACGATACCTGTCATTTCAACGAAACTCAATAAGATACAGTTATCACTATAACTAGTATGAAAATGTATGAGAAGATGTGTCGGTTGTCATGTGAACGTCCTGTTAGTTTTGTAGTTTAGTTAAATAAAAAAAAAAACTGTTGACAATCTAAACGGTTAAGACAATAGACACAGGACGGACGCAGCCCGCATAGGATATAGCGCATCCTCCCTCAATAACTAGTTCCGGGATCAGCACTGTAAACATATCGCACTTAACTATTTAACGTACAGATCTTGTGTCAATTGTAATAATTTGGAAATATTTACAGACGCAAACTTAATACAAAAATAGACAGTAACAATAAATAAACATTAAGTATAACTAGTAATTTGATTCTGATCATAGCAGATATTATCTCAGATCCCGCATTTGGACCTAGAAACGAACGAGGAAACTTTGTAGGATCACGGAGGCTGTTAAAGTTAATCCGAAAATATAAATACAAAATAACAAACAAACATTATTCAAATAACATAAAAGAGAACACAGTGAGACACTTTATTACCAATTAGTTTTGTTGTTGCTTATTTTATTCGGTTATATCAAATACTGCTTAGATAACGCGCATATCACATGTCAAAATGAACTATCGAATTGAGAAGTTTTACGATCGGACCACCCGGAGCACGACCAATGCAGGCCCGGTGATAAATTCAATAATGGAACCCAAAAAGGAGCAAGTAACAAACTATTTCGCGGACATTCGGCCGGAATGGTGATGCGGACCTCCGATAACAGTAACCTTACAAACGGACCTCCGCAACAAAGTTGCACTGACAACGCGAACTGTGATCAATCGCCGCTTTAACTTATATTTATGAGACTTTTAACACGGTCTTCATATTGTTTTAATAATTAAATTAGTCATTAATAAGATATATGATATTAAACGACTTTGCGATATGATGTGCAAAACAATCTCTAAGAAAAACGGTAATCATTACAATTGTATATCATAATATTACTAAAAATAAACATACAACTTGTCGTGTTTATTTATATAAATGTTATAATTAAGCATTCAATTCTATGATATTATACTAATCATATGTATTAAACAATATGTTAGAGTAATTAGCATTAAAATGTGCTACGTCCTGTCAATCAAAAGGGCCGCCTTGCAGCAATTCACGTTTCGTCCATAAAAATGGTTACCGTCCACAATTATCATTTTACCTGCAATGTTTTATTAATGGGAACTGAAATGGAGGCTAATTTATAAGACAATGCCTCCATCGCACACGCACCGGACGCTTGTATATGCAGGGGACTAAGAATTACGATTCGCTATGTAAATACATCATATAAGGGCTCTAATACAGTGCGGCGCGTTGTGTAGTCACGGTGCGATTCCGCTCACGTACCAGCAGGCGGAAGCGGCGCGGCTTCATACGTACCCATCACCGGTGCATTGGTATTCCACATGATGCCCGAACTGCCACAATGTTCCACAGCGATGGGCCTTTACGGCTTTCAGATTGTAACCATCTGATAGTCGACAGTTTATGGTTTGTACCAGATTCTCCTTTAATACTTTCATATTCGTAACACGTACCTTGTACCCAGAGTTGGTCGACCCGGGAGTGGATTTGCGCGGATTTGAGACCGACGCAGAACGTGGACAGTACGAGGATAGCGACGAAGAGGACTTTCCCGGCGTCGCCTTGGAGAAAGCAGCCGAGGATGAACAGCTGCTCTTGCAACCACGCCCGTATCCACAGAGACGTACGACCGCCCTCGATGTTACCCTGTTTAATATATCAACAATATAGTCAACAGTCTGATTACTTTTACAAAATATTCTCCAGTAAAATTTTAAATTATTTATATAAATTTCTCACTGTAAATCATCCAGATAACAACCGCAACTACTTTGCGGCTGAACAGTGTTATATTAACATTAAGATCCTATTAGGTTTTTTAATAAAGACATTTCAATTGTTATTAAAATTGAGAAGCAGTGAAATTAACTTCATCGGACGATCTGGTGTTAGGAGTATTGAAGCTTTAGTAGCCACCCTGGACTGCTTTGTCGGTGTATGTAATAACATCGTTCGTTTTAAACGTCGCTATAATTTCTCAGTTGATTGTGATTAATGACAGGCGCGGGTGGGGCTGGCGCCGGCCACGGCCAGCGGACCCGGTACAGCCGCTTGATTATCTATCAGACGTGTGCAGCTTACGTATTTGACCAACTACATATCCCCACGGCACAAAACACAGGTGCCATGATAAATACTGAATTATAAAAGGCCAAAATTCTTTTTAAGCTCAGATAATGGTTCAGTCTACAGAAAACAGAAGCTACTAAGCCAATATCTACAAAAATGTTCAGCTTTATTTATAAAATTTGTGGCAATTTTGATGTTTATTTTCACACCGGTTACACCACTACATTCGGTCTATTTCCGCTGTCTAAAATTTCTAGGCAAAAATTATAGACTTCCGGTTTGAAAGGTTTACAAAATTTAACGTCGCGTTTCTCATGACGATAAGCGTTATATCCTCATGTGCAAACAAACTGGAACTTTATCGTTATGACCATACGTATCTCTTACTATCACTTGAACATCATGCTCTTCTCGACGGTTTGTTAAATAAAAAAATCACCAAAATAACTCAACAAGTGTACATTTCGATAACCCTTCGTAAAATACGAAGTCGAAAACTCGTTCGAAGGACTGTTTTAATGAAATAAATTATGTGCATAAGTTATGTCAGAGTAAAGTCAACGGCACATATGGCAAGTGAGTTTCTGCATAACATTACCGTCTGTATTTTTTATAGAAAAAAATATATACGAAATTTATGTCATTATTAAAATTTAAAGGAAAAATTTATTCTCTATATTATCACAAGCGAAGCTTGCTTTTTAATAATGTACATTTTAAAGAATGCATCGAAATATACTAAAGTGGCTACTTTTAATATATTTCATTATAAAAAGACTTAAGTCTTTATACAGATTGTTATAAGTCTAGTTTATGGGCCAATACTAAACGATATAACATTTTTTTATTTTTCTTTACATAACCTGTCTTGTCCCTTTTAAAATAATAAGCATTAAGTAGCAATTGATATAACTCAGTTCAAAAGATCATCTCTATGACTTCAATCATTCATCACTTGACAATTTTAATAATTAAGCTTCTTTGAAAATAAACAAAAATTATGTGTTCCTTGAGACTAAGTCCAGCAGTGGATTACTGATAGAAATCATGATGACTTCTTTAAATGTTTTAAATATTTTCACTTAAAGCTTTTAAATCATTGAATAGCATTTATCGTACGATATTTTAGTTCCTGTTAGCCCTGGTGAGATTGTTGAGTCGTATAAAAAACATAAACAGGATCAAACCAACGAGCAGAATGTCGAAAACCGAATGTTGAAATATGCGATGGTTATAAAAAATATATAGAGTCGCCCGCTGTTACATAATGGAGGCTGCGGTGCGGAGATGACTCTCGCCGGGACTCGTGAAGCGCCTACTAATTGCGGAATAATAACTCAATCTAGACATCGCTTTGGATTCAACCGTCACTCCGGTAGTACGACATTATAAAATAGATCTGCTCGTCTGTGTTTTTTGTTTGTTATTTAACCATTTTAAAGTTACCTCAAAAATTTTTTAAGATTATAAGTTTAAAATCTTTATCATCGTTCATTTACCGCGGTTTCCCGTTACTCTCATCAGATCGTCGATCATCGAACTTTATAACTCTTATTAATAAATAGTGTATGCGCTATGTTAAAACTATTCTTCGGTGATATTTTATCTTGAAATTGATTTACACTAAAACCGATGCTTATTTTCATTTGATCATAGACAATCATTAATGTGAGGAGTTCGCTGAACCGGCGTCCGCTTGCCGCCTGAACGAACTCGTTACTTGGGAACATAAATAAATAAATCGTAGCAACAATATAATGGCAGATATAGCTCCGGGACCGTACGTTTCGGGTACAGTGAATGCCGCGCTGGGTGGGCATGACGTCACGAACGGAATGCGCTCGCGCTCTACCCCTCAACCCGCACACCCTTCCCCGGACCACGGCACCTCCCCCCTCCCCTCCCTCTACCTCTGCCCCGCCCTGCCCCGCGTGCGGCCCTTTGCGCGCTCTCCACGTGGTAATACAACCGAGCTCCTCCACGGTGTACTCGCATTCTCCATTCATACTACCCAAATATAGTAAGAGGGTAAGCTTTTGTTTATACTCATTCAAGGTAAACTGCATGATTTACTCTAAATATACAGGTTTCAAAAACATTTCTTTAGCATTTCGGATTTATCTTGTTAAATTTTAGATGTCAATAAATAATTACAGATATTTTAAAGTTATTCTGAAACTATGTAATATACGGACAGTCTTATATAATTTTTCGCATTTGTAATTTTATGTGTTGCTCTACTTCGAAGATATACTGGTGGTAGGTGTTTGTTGCTGAGGATCGTCTAAATAAGGTACCACCGCAGTCCTTGTTTTTACCGTCAAACTTTCTATTAAAAAAGTGTCGTTGCTAGGGAAATTGCTGGAGTATGGAGAACTAACATATCAAGGAAAATAAATATTGGTGAAGTTTAACGCCGCGCTGATATGAGTAGGCGTTCACTTACCCACAAGTGTTTCCTGCTAGTTGGTTTGTTATAAAAAAAATGTTGATCCATAATAATGCATGTTAATCAGTAAAGTCGGGACCTGACGCGATCATCTCGGAATTAGTTCACATAATCCGCAACACCAGCGCCGGCACTTCCTGCGATAAGCCATTGGACGGTCATGGACACCGCTACCTGGCGCCTGAACATTACAAACATACCATCCATCCTTACAAACAAAAACTCTAAACATATTTGTATACCAACGATTTAAAGGAACACATTCGTTCATTCGCTACAGGAGTATTTTGAAAAGACCTTCACATATTTTATATATAAAGTGATAATACATTTTGATATATATATGGAATTATGTAAACCACATATATTTATCGTGTGACAAGAAAATTGTGGATAAATTTAGAAATAGATGTGGGCTGCCGGTCGACTTTGTGTCTTATCGTGGGGTCAAGCCCGGTATAATAATTATCACGACTTGATTGCCTCGTAATGAGCCACGGAATGGTTTTTGTTATTGTGGTATACGACGGCGACAGTCAAATGTGTGGGATGACGATGATGATATGGCCGGATTGCGTTAGAGTTACCTATAATAAACTTATGCGAGTCTAATTAATAAAAATATCTTCTTTTTGACGAAATGTGTTCAATATTAAAAATTTTAATATATAATTTCCTTCAAATATTTTCAATGGTTAATACCTGAAGCATATATGGATCCAGAACGTTACAGGCAATAAAATTGGATAATATAATGAAAGAACTAATGCTGACTTCACAGCAAATTAAATTATCTAATAATTTTGCGAAGTACAACTTGATTGTAATTGTCTCAACATAAGTACCTTAGTATATCTAAGACAGAATAAATAGTACATTAACTTTGCAAGTCACATCTATCTAGTATCCGTGTTGCCCACAACGTGGGGGCCACGTCGCGGGGTCCCGGATATCTGCATATAATGGCCCGTGGGTGTGGGACTATTATTCGTGTCTCCTCGAACAGCCAGCATTTACTCGCCCCCACCTATTACTATCAAAGAACACTTTGCTATACTAATTTAAATAATATTTATATATCACTATTATATCCCGATTATACTAAGCGAAACTAATCAATTTTATTTGCATATTTATTAACTTTAAGCAGTAATGTGCAAATATTACCATATTCTGATTAAAACAACAATATACTAGTTTGTTAATATTGACATGTATTGAAGAGAGTTTTTCGTACAAAAAAGGGTTCCTTTTACCGCGTATTTTTTATTTAACTTTGAGGACCGCTTTCCCCTCTGGTATTTTTAAATTCTATAAACCATTCTTCAATGACATTTAACTTATTAAGCATTTGACACCACACGGGTTTAAATGTCAATGGCACCGTTGTTACAATTTTATATCGGCAGCAGTATTTAGAATTCAATGCGATTTGTAAATCACTAACTTGGTAGTCTTTAAGTAAACCGTAAAGCAAGTTAATCGAATCAAAACACGTACCAGTTATAAATTAACAGTGTAGTTAATACTATTAGTGAACTGTTAAATAGTAAACCGCTAACTTTAGCATGTGGAAAAAAGCTGATACATAACATTGTTATGAGTATAATAATTTTAACGATAACAAGCTGATTTTGTATTCATTTATAACGGCTGTGGATGTGGTTAATGAGAGCTTACAATTTTTTTCTATATAAAACAAAATATTTATTACGCGCAAATCAGAAGCGGAAAATTATTTATAATATCGAGAAAGTTGCCAAGTTAGGCGCTACCACGAAACCGGTCGGAGCGGCCATATGATAGTGACTTTATCGGTAACGTACTAGGTTACTAGTAAAATTTGAAGTGATAGCATTATGGAAGGTGGATGGTCAGACATATGGTGCATTAACTAGTCAGCCAGAAGCGAAGGGTAATGATGGGGAAAATATTACTAAATGCGCATTGAAGTGTGTACTCGCCACGCGTTGCGGCGCCCGCCGCCTGTACAAACCGCTAGCGCAATCCGATATGTTTTGTTTGAAAAGTCATATTCAGTTATATTTATGCTTACAAAAGCAAATTAAGTTGATTAACTTACTTTAAATTCATAGCTACTGTTATAACAGTGCTTCATTCTAAAGCGTTATTTAAATACGCTAGATATAGTAAGATCACCACCGCTTATTTCTGTCGTCGAATAATTACTGTTTTTCAGTACGAAGGGCGTTGCGGCTACTGAAATTACTGTGGTAACAAGATAATACATTATTTTTAAAAGCGACCAGCACACAATGAATATATCATGCTAACTAAACACATTATTTTTAGGCGGTCGTATCACTAACCATCAAATTACCGTTTCACTCGTCTGATCGATCCGTCAATTTAACTCAATTTCCAACATGCGGCTAATATGCACAAATTTATTAATTTTGTAAATAACTAAAACAAAATAAAGCTCTTAAAGGAGCAGTTTTCGAAAAACGTGGGTGTAGTAACAATCATTTATAGGTCTCCGGCGCAGCTGCCGACCGCTGCCACACTCAATGTTTGGAAGAAGATGCACTATACGTGGGAAAAGCGAGATAAAGAGAGACGACTTAAAGTACCTTAAAGAAAAGGAAAGCGTCTGTTCGTTTATCGAGAAGGAAAGAGATGTATGATCGGAAACCACAAGATGTCTCAATTCCGAGAGGCAAGCTTTGTGAGGTCCGCAAGATGTAAGAATTATTTAGATAGTTTTTTTTGTATTGTTGGAAGTTCTATAACTGTATTTTAAATAATAAATATAATAAATGAAAAACATTAATACTCGACATTAGTAGCAGAATGAACTAAATATGTTTTCGAAGAAATATTAAGAAATACATATAAGTAAATTACATCATTTAATTAGCTATAACAAAATTAGTAGCAAAGTCTATTCTAAATAAAATACACTAGCAACTGCAAATAAAAATAAAAAAAATATTAAAACGCGGTTCTTTTTTGTTAAATATTTCTCAACATATAATAAATTATTGTCTAAATACAATCACTTCCAAGTCGGAAAAATAAGAGCAGAAAGTACTAATACTAATATAATTAACCTACTATCAATGTACTGGAAGTCCAAACCCTAGGCTTCCGGTGAAGTAAATATCACGAAGAAATTGGCATTTACAAAACTGAACTTTACCATTATTAGTGGACTAGGGGCCCAATAGTAGAAATAAAAAGACTGTGTTTGCAAAAAATACATGAATTTATATCAATTTCGTATTTATTTAAGCTTTCAAGTCTAATAGAGCAGATGGGATGCTCATCGTTGATGTCTCTATCGGCGCCGGTGCGGTGCGCGTGCGCGGCCCCTCGATCCCTCGCCTCTACAGGACCTTAATTACTTCATCTTGCATACGACCGTCCGAACTACATTAAGACTTCCTACAAAAAAAGCTATAAAAACTTTTTTTTATTAAAGACAATTTTTTTCGTACGCCTTCATATAGTAAAAGTACTTATCTATAATAGGAGAAGAAGTAAATTTCTTTTATTAATTGCTTTCAATGTAAATATTTTTTTTACTACACAGCGACGTCAGAAGCAATCCGTTCCCCTGATTCTAAGTGAAGCAGCTGCACATAACTATGTATGGTTACTCAAGATGATAAACACAGCACCACATTCTACTCCTCGCTTAAAATGTAAGGGTCTAGTTACTCCAGAAATTTCACTAGCAATAACGCCTTTCAAACCAGAATACTATAGTATCAGTACGTTACGGTACCTAAATTAGACGGTTTGCAGCAATAGCGACTTCCCACAACTGACATACAATAAATATCCGTCCGGTTTTAACGCGAGTGATATACTAAATTAAATTGTAAATCTTATGAGACAATTGCTTATAAATTGACAAATGGCTTTTTTTTTTAATTATTGTACGTTCTTTGAGAGAGGGAACGTTTCGCAAAGCTTCCTAGTAAGGGTGCGGACCACCGCGGGGCATGAGTGCGGCCTTCTAGGAAGCAGCTACCTTCCCCGAACCCGTCTGCCATTTCTGGGTGTACATCGCTCAACAATTTAAACGCTATGTGTAATGAAACAGTAACCTATCTCAAATATTTGTTACCAAAACTAATCCACTAATACATTTGAAATCGATTTATAAACACATCAATTTGTAAAATCGCTAAACAAGGATTTTTATTTTAGAAATGGCAATTCCTAGACTTTAGTTGTATCATGTATCATCAGTGATTAAATAAAAATGACAGTAATAAAAGTATTTGCATGAACCAAAAATAGTAATGTGTACATTCGTAGCAATGAAGTAAAGAAACTGTTATGTAAAAGCTTTTGAGAAATACGCGCGGCCTTGATAGTACGCACTGTGCCCACCAGTTGGCGCCACGGATCGCGGCGCCGCGTTCCTGATTGGGATTGACATTCGCAGAAAAACAATCACACGTGCATTATGACATTCGTTATTTGACACTAGAGTTTAGCATAGCATATGATTAGTGCACCTTTTCAAGCTCCGAGAGCGCTAACGCGGCGTCCACCCAACTAGTTCGTATGTAAAGATCCGCGCTGTGGCGCGCCTCAGCGGCAGACGGACTCTCGTGTGTAGCAGCAGCTATCCGAGGATTCGAAGTAGCCTCGGAATCGGGAGCCACCATGATCTCGGGGCCAGACTTGTCACCAGTATCCTCATGAAGACGGCCGGTATCCGTCTGGCGGCGCACGCTGTCATATCACTCGCCGCCACATAACCACACACTGTTACACCCTGATCCCTCACTTCTTTTTGCCACTAAACCTTTCGAAACACGGGCACGGCACCGGGTCCCGATAACGTACAGACACCGCGACTACGTGTGTACACTGGCGCGATCCGAGCAACACTGAATCAAACACTGGCCGAATAGATACACTTACTGTTTGTTACGCTGCCACCATGATTTTGTCGCTTACGTTGCCGTTCTGAGGCACGAAACCCGCCGACTCTCGGCGGAAACGAACGAAGTTCACTCGGAGGACCACACACGTTTTGTTCCCCTCGCGCTCTTTCGTCGAGAGGAGGGAAGGCGACGCGGTAAAATAAAAACATTGAATGAAAGAACTCGCAATGATTGCCACCGGTTACATATGGGTTACGCATTGCCACGACAAATTGTTGTAAATTGACAGAACACAGTTAAAAAACAAACATACTTAATTTTTATAAATTAAAATATCTTCTGATAACATAGTCTGACAGTTTAAAAGTAGTGCGTATTTTGCAAGTCAAGTATAAGAATTATTACAACACGATAATAAGAGATAAAGTTTACTAGTTAAACATTATCTCTGTATACAGATAATAAAGGTGGACCAAACATTCGGACTTGCTATATCATTTTGTTTACAGAGTTTTCTAAGTAAAAAGTTAAGCGAACGCGCCCCCGGCAGGGCGGCGAGCGGGCCCTTTGTAGTCACCGACATAAAAAGCCGCCGGCGGTGATTTAACTAATGAATTTATTTAGCGGGCGCGTCGAGAAAGTACTGCCGCGTCCTCAACCACTACAGTAAATATATGTTTACCAAATAAATATCTACACATCCAAAGGATTAGAGGGAAATTACTGATCTATATTTATTAAATGATCAACGGTATCTTAACCTTACAGAAATTACATTTATTACAAGAAATAAAATGTTTGTTGAAAGAAAATGTTACATTGGTGTAGATCTTAAAATATTTGCAATAATTACTTGCTTTAAACAATTTTCAAACTGTTGAATATTGAGATATAAAACAAAAATGTAAAAGATTTAAAACATTATAGTTTATATACCACTTCAATACAGTAGATTATTGTTTTGTGTTTTTATAACTATTTATGCAAAAAATAATTAAAAACTTAGACGCAAATTGAAGCTTTTGTCATTAAATCTAAATGAACTGAATTGGAGTTAGTTAAAAATTAGCCCGCTGGAACAATAATTTTTCTTTTCGCACAGCTTCAGCCAAAAACGGTCAATACATTTTAGCGATTACCCGGAAAAAAGCGCCTGTCAGAAAAATCGAAAAAGTTCTATAAAGTAAAAAAATATTAATTTATACAACAAAACTTGAATTTTATTTATTTGTGTAAATTTAGGAAATTTATAAAAACAAATAGCGATATCACTTACTTTCCTAGCAAACTTAAATGAAACCAAACAAAATGGTAATTAATTTCAATAAATTATGAAACATTTACGATTATTATAATTTTTTTAGGATTATCCATGAACATTAAGGATTAATGAATGAATAATTAGTAATAATGAATTGTTATATTGATGATACATGTTAAATATCAGGAAGTGAAAAAAAATATAATCCATTTTTACAAATTTGCTGTTAAAGACACGCAAATAACTAAAGCTTTATTGTAATCATTGATTGATCACAGCGTTAAAGGTGATTACGGGAAAGTTTCCAGCTTTGGATCCTTTAATACAAACTCTGACAATGGATTAGTATGTCAAACTGCACTCGACGACAACTCGATTTCACAGTGTTACCTTCCAAGAAGTTCCGAAGGTGTAAACGTTTCTTTTGAATTCTATTTTAAAAAAAGTCATCAATACTTGGGATACATTTATCTGATGATATTACGCACAGCAAATATCCCATAACAACCCTTACACCGTTGATAAACTAAATTGAACTTAATATTCTTGAAGTATAGATCAAAATAGAATTAGAAAAATGTGACTACAGGTACGTCTTTCGGTATACTAGGTTCGTTTCACTCAGACATTTTGACACTTCGACCGAAATCCCAGCGGGTAGTCCTTCTATAGATGTTCTACGAACGCCGTGTGGGTTACATGATTGAGACCCACAAATGGTTCGTTTCAATTATAAATTATAGACATTAATGTACCAAGTAAGTGTTTTACTAGCGTTAAACCAAAAATTTATTCTTTCAAATGATTATGGCTTCCTAAAATTGAACTAAAAGAATTAAAATTTTCGTATACTAATTCATATAAGGCGACGTACGTTATCACTGTTAATAAATTGCATCCAAATTTAACAAATTAATGTGCTATTGTATTGTAATATTTTGAACAATAGCTATAGCTTTTTCACGCAGCTTCGTGCATCTGTTGTTTCTTATGTAATATGAACATCTATTCACACACGCTAACAAATAAATAGAAAACTTTACGTATGATAAAAGATATTTTGAAATTAATCTAGTACTTTTTTGAAAAAAAAATTGATATGTCGAATAAAATTTCTTTATTTTAGAAATTGGAAAAGCCTATATAAATCTAACTTATAATATTTAAATAAATAATAGTTAGCAATATTTATTTGTACATTCATTTAAGCAGATTTTATTAATGACAACACAGCCAGGTGGATGACCTCATGTAAAGATTCCAAGTCTAGATCCTGGTGTTCACCAATATTTGTGCAGCACATTAATTATTTATTTTTCGTTTAATACTTTTGGTATGCGGCTGCAACTGATATGGAAAGTAAAAAATTTATGAGCAA